>PVIJ01006170.1:0-95103 GCA_004024925.1 Scalopus aquaticus
AGAAAAGAACACAAGGGACCATGGAGATGGATCACGGGTGAATTGGTGGTGGGCTACCCTAGGGGAATGCAAAATGTAAAAGACATAAATAACAATAAAAATATATCTTAAAAAAAAAAAAGAATGACAATCTGACAAATGAGTTCAAGGTGGCTTATAGGAGGCAATTTGAAATGATTGCAATAGTCTGGTTTAGAGATGAGGGGAACTTGGAGACAGAGGCAGTGGTGGAGAAGGTGAGGAGGAGTTGAAGAGTCCAGACATAAATTGGAAGTCATGGCCACAGGCCTGCACATTTTATACGGATGATGTCTAAGGCCAGGAGAATGGATGAAGGCAGGGAGGAAGTCCTAGGATCAGTCACTGTTTAGTGGGTACAGTGGAGGAGAATGCAATGAAGGAGGTCGAGGAGTGGCCAGAAGAAGACTCATTGAATCACTGGTTAATGAATGATGATTGTGAAGAGCATGGGTCAGGGGTTTATCTTAGAGGGACACAGAGTGAAAGATTCTCCGTCTGGGCGTCTAGGAAGGAGGAACCTCCTCAGCTGGAGCACAGAGATCTGAGCACCTGAGATCATCGCTTCAAGACCATCTCTTCCATGGATGAAAGCTTCTGAGGCAAGACCTAGGTGTTCTTGATGCCTTTTGGGGGCCAAGGACATGGCTTGGTGCAAAGGAGCCTTCTGGAATGAGGGCTAGAGCCCCTATGGGTTGACATGGGACATGAAAAGTGCTCAGGGGACAATTATCCTACAAATCCCCCACATCCCCTCAATTCCCCTCACACCTGGTCATAATGCCTGGGACTCCAGCATTGCACTCATGCCTTTCAGGCTGAGTTGAAGCCCATCCCAGAGGGAAAAGCATGATTTTCCCCACCCCGGTAGGCTCCATGCAGGAAAGGGGAGAAGCAAGAGATGGGAGAGGGTTTTGGAGGCAAGTTTGCAGACAGAGAGGGAGAAAGGTAGAAAAAGCAACAGCATGTGTGTGTGTGTGGACAGAGGCTCCCAACCCCACAGTCCAAAGTCAAGACCATGTTGAAGCTGGTGCAGCTGTGAGGAAGGAACGTGCCACGAGGGCTTCCCATCCTCACCTCCTGTAAAAAGGGTTTGGGAGTCAGCATCAGCATCATGATGGCAATGATTGGCAGTCACCATCTGTATATCTGTATTATCAAGTCACTTGGGGCTGATCAAATCACCCCTGCTTAATTGTTAGCCAGGAGTGGCAAAGAGGGCATGTCTATCACACCTTGGAATCTAGAGTCCCCACACTCAGAGCTGTTCTGCTCACACTGGGAGGGGATGCAGGATAGTCAGTCAAGGCTAAAGACTCAGCCCTGGCTAAGAACATGTTCAGAGCCTCAGTTTCTTCATCTGCAGAATAGGAAGAACCCTAGCAGCACCTTCGAGGCTATGTGGAAGTTAGGTGAGATTTCGTTTCCAAAAGGTTTAACCCAGAGCTTAACTCAGCTGAGCTCATTCTTATTTTAAAAGCATGAGGGAGATGGTGGCAGGCTTGTGCCCAATCGGGCTAAGCAGACACAAAGGCCCTTCAAACTGGGTAATCTTAGGAGAAGGTAACAAAGTGGGGTGGGCAGGGGTGCAGAGCAAGGGGTAGTGCAGTGCCCCAGTTAGGAACAGTGGGTGTCCTGGATATCCCACTCTAAAGAGCAGAGTGCAGCTATCAGCATCCAGAGTCAGAAAGATCTGTGTGGAGAGGGCTGCCTGACAGAGATTGGCCTTTCTTGAGAGAGCCCAGGCACCCCACTGCAATCCCACAGGGGAGGGGCCTGAGAGCAGATACCTGATGCCACCCTCTTCTCTCCCTTAGACTCCTGCTGGGGCCTCCTCCTTAATGAACAGCCAGAAGCTGGAGGCAAGGGCCTCATTATAGGGTTCTTCCAGGTCAGCCTCTCCATCCCACAGGGAAGACCCCAACAGGGAGCATCCAGGTTTGCACAGAGGAAAGGGGGCAGGCAGACGTGTAGCCACACCCATGTTCTAGATGGAGAAACTGAGCCTGAGAGGTGGTATCACTGGCTCAGAATCACAAAACTTGGGTCACATGCTCTTCAATATTATCCCCCATTGTTCCACCCATCAATACCCTGAGGTGGGTGTTCTTTACCTCCATTTTATAGGTAAAATGAATAGTCTAAGGTCATACCGCAGAATCACAATTGCAGAAACCAGGCCTGGGGGTGAGGGGAGGCAACAACAGACTGCTTTTATCACTCAGCACAATTTTGCATTGGCAAGAGTAGAAGCCATGTTTAGATCAGAGCTGCTATGTCTCTGAGTCATCAACCTGGAGTTGCCTCTGCCAAAGGAAGGCCTTGAGAGCAGGGGTAGGGGACAGTTGCTGTGGGTGCTGAGGAACGACCCTTCTCCCTATCTCCCTTGGTGAAGCCCCTTTCTAGTGAAGTCACAGGCACAGTTCCACAGGGATGATACTCTCCGACTCCATTTGCCTAAGCCCCTTTCCTGCCATCCTGCCTTTTTCCTGTCCCCTCTTTCCTCCCCCCACCACTCAGCAGCTCTCCAGACTACAGATAATACATAAGGCTGTTTGCTAAGGTCATTTTAACTTCACAGCACTGCAGGTGAGGGGGTGTTGAAGCACAGAGAGCCAGCCCCTGCCATATCCACTTTCCTTAATGTCTCAGCAGGTGTGTTGAAGGGGAGGGGAGACTCTGGTCCCTTGACTCTGTGGGACCTGGGCTGGCAGCAGGGACATGTTTTCTGTCATTATTTCATCATTGGGGAGGGTGGAGAGACAAAAGAGGGTCAGAGGAAGAGTGAGTGATTTTGACAATGATGAGACGACAGTAAAGATTCTGCCATGGTCTGGACAGAAAATGGTCAGCTCTTGGGGGGAGTTAGGACAGGGCGTTGCCTGTTTCCTAAGGTGACAATCTGGCCCTCTCTCTAACATACACCCATCATGCTGATAAGAAAACTGAGGTCAGGGATAGTAAGGCAGTGCCCAAGGATACACAGATAGCAGTAATTGGTAGAATGGGGCAGTAAACCTCATCTACCCTGGGCTACTGGAAGGAGCGAGAGAGAATCCCGGAGTCCCTGGTTTGAATCCCGACTCTCCTCTGATTTGCTGTGTCAGCCAGCTGGCCACTCTCATTCTCTGGGTTTCAGGGTTTGGTGGTTTGGTTTTTATTAAGCACATGCCATGAGGGAAGCACAAGATACTGCTGGAAACGAGCAAATGCCTGCCTTCATGGAGCTGGATTCAGAGGCGACTCTAGGCTGGGCCCTGGGCCGGGTCCTTTCCAGTCCTCGGGACAAAAGCCCAGGAGGGTATTATTAATGCCATTTCACCGGAGAGAAGACTAAGCTTCATCTCTACACTGGTGGGACAGGAGAAGACAATTCCTCAGACAATCCCTTCCCATCCTGATGCTTTTCTGACCAACTGTTAGGGCACAGTTCTCACCAAGCTGAAGATCAAGGGGGTTTGAAATTGTATTTATTTGGCCTGAGATGAGTGATGGGATTTTTTTTTTCCAAAAGTACATTTACCTTCATAATTATATTTGAGTAAGATTTACAGTGGTAGTAATTCCCACTCCTGGAATAAATGTGGAAGGCCAGTGTTTACTGAAAGGTCTCAGCAAGTGTGAGAGGCAAGGGGTGGGGGGGATGGGAGGCGGTGGGCTGGGACTTGAGAGGTGCCTGCAGGATGACCAAGGGCGTCATCCACAAAGGGGAGTATGTGGGGCAGGGTGCCCATTGACAGAGTCTGGGATGATGGGGAGGGAGCCTCTGAGGTCAGCACTCTCTCATCTTTTCTCTGGTCCTTTCTCAACAGAAGCTGGGTGTTCATGTGCACCTATTAGAAGTTGTTGGGAAGAAAAAGAAAGAAGTGATTCCCAGTTCCCTGTTGCTATGGTCTGAATGTCTGCACCCCCCCCTTTGACTTTCCCAAAAGATTCATATGCTGAAATCAAATCCCAGTGTGATGGTGTGAGGAGGTGGGGCTTTTGGGAGGTGCTTAGGTCATGGGGGTGTGACCCTTGGGAATGGCATTAGTGCCCTCATATACCAGCACAGAGAGTGTTCTCCTGCCTTTCACCACATGAGGACACAGGAGACAGTGATGTATGAATTAGGAAAAGGGCTCTCACCAGCACTGAATCTGCTGGAGGCTTGACCACAGATTTCCCAGCCTCCAGACCTGTGAGAAGGAAATGTTTGTTATATATAAGCAACCCCTCTATGGCACTTTGTTACGGCAACTGAACAAAGATACCTTCTTCTGGTTCTTCTCTATCCTGTGTAAGCTGCTGGCTTTACTATGTGGCCTCTACTTCAGAATAGCATCAGACACTAAAGAAAGCTGGTGCCGCAAAATGATACTGGGATTCAATGTTGGAGCTCTTTCCACTGAACAGCTTTAACCCGGGACACTCTCTGCTAAAAGGGGTACTACTCCCACTTTAAAGATGAGGAAAGTGAGGCTTAGAGGCTTTGAGTTACTGAATTGATGAAACACAAGGAAATAACCAAGCAGGTTCCAAGTGTTGATCCTGATCAAGTTCAGGGGCTGTGCCCAGAGGGGTGTAAGAGGATTAGAGCCCAGTGGTCAAGGCTACGGAGGCCCAGAAACTGCCTGGAAGGGCCTGGGGTAGGGCTGTGGATTCTGGCAGCCTGGTTTCAGACAAGCTACCAAATCCCCCTGCTGAAGAACCAGGATAAAGGTAGTCCCTGCCCCATAGGATTGTGAGATGGTGTAGGAAAGCCCAGCCATGCTCATCAGAAATGCCCCACAGCGCTGGCTGGCAGCAGCCCTGACCACACTCAGCCTGGTCCCAGGATGGAGAGATGAGGGAGGTGCCTTCTTTTTGCTCTCTGGGCATACTGGTTCTGTGTGTTCTTGGTGGCAATGGAGGCTCAGAAACTTCCTGGAAGGGGGACTCCCCTTCCCAGTTTGGTGGGCTGCAGGCAGTATTCCCCTCTGACTGCCTCGAGAAAGCAAAGCATAAAGAAGGCACTGCTTGCCTTCTGAGCCTTTAACTAGACTTTGACAACTATAGGCAAAGACCTGCAGTTGAGAGAGGAAAGACTTGATTTCTTTAGCAATCTGAATTTCCAAAACCCAGAGTTCAAAGGACTCCTTAAAAAATAATCTAGAAGACCGTGCACTTGGTAAGAGAAATCTTATCCTTTCTACTTCCTCCACTGCCAGCTACAGAAGGTGCCTGGTCTGGGATGAGGAGGAGGGGCAGATGGGAAGGAAGAGTAGGTGTTTGTTGGGGGTCATCTGGGAAAGGACTGTGTCCGACCCCTCCAGCTGAGTCCCCAGGGCAGGGGGCCAGGAGTGGCGGGTCTGAGAGCAGAGGGCAGTCACATAGCTTCATGGCTTGTGATCTGGGCATCAGGATGGCTTTATGGGGTCTGTATAACATCCAGGCCAATAGGGCTGAGGTGGTGTCAGAGGACCCCCCCCCCCATCCTGGAAAGTTCAGTATTCCTTTGTGCTCAAGAGTCTCTCAGAAAATTTGGGGGTGGGTGGGGAAGATGACACAACTGAGCTCTGTACTCAAGAGGCCTTGAGGCTCAGATGACAAGAAGACCCCAGGATGGGGATCTGGGCCTGGGGCTCTGATCTGAGGTGAGCTGGGTCAGGGACAGCTGGGTGGATGCCAGCACAGACGTAAGACTGAGGACCAATTCTCCCAACCTTGCTGCATGCTTTGGCACTCCTGCCTGAGATGGCAGAAACTGCCTGACCCATAAAGGCAAGTTCAGAAAAGAGGGTGGGGATCTTCAGTTGATTGAGATTTTTTTTTTTCACTTGGCAGAATGGGGCCTTGAAGTTGAAACTGGGCTCAGTTACCGAACAATAAAGACAGCAAAATTTCTTGCATACACATGTCTGCAGTCTGAATTTGTTGCAGGCTATAAGCCAAGAAAAAATTTTAAATGATTTAGGTTGCTTTAAGGACTAGAAAGAATGAGGGTCAAGGAAGGCTTCCTAGAGGAGGTGATCTAGGAACTGGGTTTTGAAGGACATGGAGGAGTTGGCCAGATGGATAGAGATGGGAGAGGTGAGCATATTCCAGACTTTGGAAGTACCTATGCAGAGGGTAGGCAGAGAGAAAGGGCCCTCCTATTTTGGAAGTTGAGAGTTCAGAGACCAGATGGCCATGGAAAATAAAATGAGTTGGACGGAATAGTTGGGTTTGGAAAAAGATAGGGCCAGAAATGGGATGTTTATAGCTCCTTGCTGGCTGCTTCAAGGACTTGCTTCCCCAGGGGTTCCTGCAGTGCCTCACACCTTGTTGGCACACCCTAAGCTGAGTTAGAGGTAAAAATAGCAAACCACATTCCTATCATACTGCACTGTGGGGGTAAAGGAACCAATCCTGTTTCTTCAACAAAGCAAATTATTAAAATGTCCTCATTAGGAGCAAGAGCAGCATAATAAAGCCTGCTAATTATGAGATTTGAAGTTCTTGGTGTCTTAGGACTGATATTACCAAAGATAGGAATAATTGCTAGTGGTGGACTTGCCAGGGGAGGATTTGATCTCATTAATTCATGAAATTGAAGCTGGCACTTATGTAATGTATGACGTTTTGCTTGAAGCTTAAAGGTTCCAGGGAAAACCCCACCCCACTCATGGTCCTGAGATCAGCAGTATCAGCAAAACCTGGGGCTATAAACAAAGGTGCAGGGTGTTAGAAATACAGGATCTCAGGTCCCAGAGCAGACCTCCTGAATTTGTACGTTAACCACAGGCAAAGATTTTGTGTATACCGGAGTTTGAAAGGACTGATGAAAAAGGGCAAATGTTCCAAAGGCCCATGGGTGTACTAATGCCCTTACGTCTAAAGGGGCTGTGTGCTGCCACATCCTCTCCGGATGCTGTTGACAATTCAGAGCTCTTGTTGCCCTCCCCCAGGGTCAGGCCTAAACCCTCCCAGTCCATTGTCTAAGGATGTATCTATCAGGCAGGGAACCTTAGTTGTCAATTACAGTATGGAGGACTGGAGTTAGTTCAGGTAAAGAAGTTTTAAGAGGTATGTGGTAATTCAGAGAAGCTCCAAGAGGGTCAAGGGGTTGGGTTTGGGAGCCACCCTACCTGGAACAATGTTTAAGCTCCACTATGGAGGTCTGAAAGAGCCACTGTCCCCACTGCTCAACACAGGCTCCATGGCCTCATGAGGAAGGAGACATCAGAACTTCCCCACCACTACCTCTAGAAAGTTGTTTGCCTTCCTCACCAAAAGTGGATTCAATCCACTTCTTCAGGTGGACCTCTGTCAAATAAAACCTCACGTGGGGCACTCTGCTGCCTTAGGTTTTGATGCAAGGGTGGCAGGAAGCTTGAGTGTGAGCTCCCATCTTGGGGAGGGAGAATTCCTAATGTGGCTGATTCTCCAAACACAGGAAAAGCACTCAATAGATCCTGGGGAGCCCAAATTGATGAGGGACCCATCTTCTGGGCAGCGCCTGGATATGAGGGGCAGAGAGCGTAAGGGAGGCAGGCAGCATCATCCTGTCCCAGAAATCCAGCAACATCATGTGCTAGACTTTCAGCAAGTCATTTCACCTCCTTGAACCCCAATTACCTCATCTACAAAATAAACAATATCAACATCATTCTATTTGGGAGGAATAGAGGGGGAAGTTTGTATGGTCCTGACCACAGTACCTGACAACCTTTCTATCCTGCAATAATACAGACACGCTTCAGAGATACAAGTTCAATGCCAGACCATCACTATAAAGTGAGTATCTCAGTAAAGTGAGTCACACAAAACTTGTGGCTTCTCAGTGCACATTAAAGTTATGTTTGCACTATACTGAGCCTATTAAGAGTGCAATAGTCATTAAGTGCACCTTGCATCTAAAAGTCACTGTAAGGACCTTAATTAAATGTGTCAAGAGAGACACCAAGGAGTACAAGCTGTTGGAAAAATGGCATCCATAGTCTTGCAGCATAGCCTTGCACAAACCTTCAATTTGCGAAGAAAAAAAAAATGCAATCTCTGCAAAGCACAATAAAACAAAGTGCAATAAAACAAGGTTTTCTTTTTTGCACTTTGCTTATTGGTTATGAGATCATTCCCAAAGAATAATAAGCTCATCCTGGAGTCCTGGCAGCCTCTGTGTTTCCATCAAATCTTTGATGAGCAATGAGCACCTACTAAGTGTGAGACACTGTAGTAAGTGCTGGAATGAGAGATACAGTCTCTGCCCTCCAAAAGCCAGCCATCTAGGGAAAATCAATACACCCAACGGTATTCTGCAATGGTCTGGGGACCAAGGAGTGTAGGGAATGGACACTGAGTTTCAAACTAATGCCTCCAGCATTAGTGCTAGAAGAAGCTATTTGGGAGAGAGAACACTCAGGGCAAGAGAGTAGGATAAGTGAGCATGGAGTAGGAAGGACATCTAAAGACAAAGGTGTAGATGGGTAAAGTTTCAAGGCTCTTTGAGGGAAGACTACATGACTAAGAGCTTATGCATAAGAGACAAATTGTCTAGTGTGGCTTCAAATCCCAACACTGCCATTTATAAACTTGAACTCTGGGCAACTGTGTTACCCTATCCTGTATGTCTATATTTGCCACCTGCCAGTGAAAAAAGTCACTCTCAGAGGCTCATAAGAAGATGCACTGTACATTGCAGCAGGCACAAAGCCTAACAGGAGTAGATGCCCAAAATGCAAGGGAGCACAATCCAATTATTCAGGATGAGGCTAGGGTGAGTAGTGGCTGGGTATGACATTCCTTGCACTCTTTAATTAGACAAAGACACCTATTTTTTCAGCAGCAGTTCCCCTTCTTGTAGGAGCACTCCTCCTCAAACCCAGTTCATTTGTTGTTGGGATAGAATTCTCCTTCCTCCTCAGAATCCAGCCAAGCAAAGCATAGTATGTGGCGAATCTTAGCCAATGAGAGTCAGCCCTGGGGCTTTTCCTAGAACTATTGAGAAGTTCTTCCCATGAGGTTGCTGAGCTGGCAGGATGTAAACCTAGAACCTGCTGGAAGTGACTTACCCACTCCCAGGTTAGAGTTACGCTGAGGAAAGCAGAACTGCAACTGGAAATCAACAGATTCTTGCCATTTTCTTTGAGTCCCTGGATTCAGCTGTGACTGAGG
The DNA here is from genome assembly GCA_004024925.1 of Scalopus aquaticus. Lineage (NCBI taxonomy): Eukaryota > Metazoa > Chordata > Mammalia > Eulipotyphla > Talpidae > Scalopus > Scalopus aquaticus. The sequence continues at coordinate 9,133 of PVIJ01006170.1, forward strand.
ATAACCCTACTCTGGTTTTTTCATTATTTGAGCCAGTGCATCCTCCTTTTTTCTTAAACAGTGAGAGTTGGTTTTCTATTATTTGAAACTCAAAATGTCTTAGTGTAGAGTGAATGCCCTCATCCTATAAAGGGGCCATCTGCCAATCTTGGAGGCTAATGATTGTCTTTTAGTCAATAAGACTATCTGGCTCTGTCAAGGAGTCCCAGTGGGCTCCATTCTCAATTCAGAGCATTACCCTGTCTGGAACGATACCCCCTTATGCATTCAGAGACAATATCATCACAGATCAGAAAAAGTCTCCTCCAGTCGCCTCCTCCCCAAGTAAAAAAATGGCCTCAAGTCCTTTCAGATCCTCGGGTTCTCTAACTGGGTATCATGACCCCATGATATCCTGAGGTCCCAGAATGGGTCCCAGATTCCCTACCCATAAGCAGCAAATGGGGGAGGGACAGCCCACAAAGCCCCCACCTCTCCCAATCAGCCTGGTGCAGGCAGGTGCAGCAACACCTCACCCTTGGAAGGTTGTTTTCAAAAATTTTCCTGACCCGTTAAGAGGATGACTAAGTTTTCTGGGGTTCTGCTGTACCCCGAGCACTAGACGCATGTCTCATTTATCCCTCTAGCCAGAAAGCCAGCCAGGAGTCTATTGTCACATAAGTAAGGTCACCACTAACAGGAGGGCCCCAGCTCTGGCACCTGCCAGATGGTATTGGGAGGATGAAGCAGCTGCCCTGATACCCTGAGACCATGCGCTGCTCACTCCTTAGAAAAGGTCCTGCTGACTGGGACAGGGTCCTAGGGGAGGTGAGGGGGAACTGTGAGCTGGGAGCCACAGCCTCCGGCTCCAGAATAGCTGGGAAGTTGAGCCAGAGCAGCTTGGGTGGGATTGGTTGCTGAGTTGCAGGTTTCCTTCAGGGCAGGCTCTAGGCAGAATTCATCAAGTTTCTACTGCAGTCAATCCTTCAAGCGCTGAAGAGAGCTCAGGAAGGCTTCCCAAATCCTTCTGCCACTCACAAATACCACCACAGCATCCATCACCCCATAACATGAGTAAGATGAACTGAAAATAAAATGATCCCTTTGAAACTGTTGGGTACATGATAATGTTTTTGAAACTATTGAAATAAATGCAGATCCTCCCTCCCCACCCCCAATAAATGCTACATGACATTAGATGATATTACTCTCTAAACAAAGGTGTTTTATTTTTATTTTATTTGGTTTTTCAAATATTTTTGCTGTTCCTGAGAACCCAATGGCAGAAAGCGAGAAATGCTGTCGTTTTGAGATGTGGGTGCTGAGGAAGTGCGTGTGAGTGTACAACACACGTGCAAAACTCCAGCCCAGGGATCCTTCCACACCCCCAGGCATCTAAGGTGCACCATTCAAGTTAGTACCTCTAGCAACCCCTCCAAGATCATTTGAAAATATTTTAAATGGTCTCGGATCATTTGAAAATATTTTAAAAGGCCAATGTCAATGTCATCAGCTTGGATTTGCCACGGCTTTGAGCACATGGCGGGGTAACACTCAAAGCCCCATTTTATGTGGAAGATGACTGAAGTGCTAGGAGGTAAAAGGACTCTTCCAAAGTCTACAAGAGGCTACTGGTCCAGGGTCCGAATTCTCACCTGGGTCTTCCTGATGGGGTGTACAGGTAATTTCTCCTGGGCCACCACTTGGACTCAGTCTCATTCATCTCTGCAAACATTCATTCATTCTGTTGCCTCAAATCTCTTTTGTAATAAAGCAGAATATTAGCAACTAAATAGCTTCATTTATTTCCTGCCATATGTCACTCATTGTGAGCTGTATGAAGCTGGATGTCTGACCTTAAAACTTCATGGTTTGCAGTTCCATGCTGGTCTCAGGGTGAGTAATGATGTCCTAAAGGGTAGAGAAGAGCCACCTAAAGCAGTCTTGGGAAGGAGGAAAGGTAAATGAAGGCTTCCTGGAAGAGGTGATGTCTGTGTCAAGGCCCAAGGGACATTGGCCTTTTAAACTATTTTCAAATGATCTGAGACCCTCGGAAGAGGTTCCTAGAGGTATAAATCTGAACGGTGCACCTGAGAGGCCTGGGGTGTGGAAGGGCTCCTGGGCTGGAGTTTTGCATGCACATGATACACTCACATGCCCTACCCGGCACCCACATCTCAGCACCCACATCAGTAGCCAGCCAGATGAAGTGCGTGGGTGCGAGGCTGCACAGAATGGCCCTAGACATTGGGAATCAGATGAAAACAGCTGATGATATCTCAATCTTCCCCTCCCAGAAGTCACTACCTGCATTATATTGGAGATGCTCCAATCCCAGGAAATCGCCAAGGCCCAGAAGGACAGATTTCCAGTTACAGGAGCAGTACATATTTGACATGCAGGAAGCTGAAGGGACCTTCTCCGAGGACCCCTCCAACACAGCCTGGAAAGAGCACAAAAGCCCAGGACTCGGAATCAGTCAAGCCTGGGTTCAAGTCCAGCTTCAGCCTATCTCTTGACTTCACGGACCCCTTTTCTCATCTATAGAAATGGCTACCACGGAGGCTCAATGTGGCTGACTTTTCTGAGTATGCACTACGGGCCAGACACTGTTTAAGCCCTAGTGCCCACAACATAGAAACTGATTTTGACAAGTGAGGAAACTGGGTCTCCAGAAAAGGGACATGAGCCCAGCAAGGTCACTCAGCTGCAAAGAGAGCCAGGCTTTGAACCATGCTGTGGGGAAGGTGCCCGAGCTCTCAGGCAGACAGTGGGAGCCACTGCGACGGGAGACCAGGTAGCGCTGAGCCGGAGCTGGCACCGGCAAGACATTCCAAGAGTGGTTGTAAGATGCAACTGCACAGTGTACGTGTCGCCCCCAGGAGATTAGTCTGGTTGGCTTTGGGATTCTTGGCAGCCCCGTTTCCCTGGTGACTCTGTCACAAAGCCCTGTGTAGGGGTGAGACTTCCGCAAGAGCTCGGGACTCCCTGAACGAACACCCTCTCCCCTTGCTGAGGGAGACGTCAGAGACAGACATCTCTGGAATTACTCCCTTCAACCATCAGATGCTGGGGAGTCAGATGGCTCACCACCCGCCCCAACTCCCACCTCAAGAGATGCTTCCAGAACACTCCTGCCTCAAACTCCTGCCTGGGAAAGGGGGCTTGTCACCACGTTTGGCTGGCATGGTGACATTGCAGTCTGAGTCAGAGAAACACCCGGCAGGAAAGGTCAAGGTTCCAGAATTAACTCGAGGAAAAAGTGCGATCAGCAAAGACCAATGTAGGGTTTTCAATGCAGTGTTCCAGGGAGGGAATTCAGCCTGATTATATACAGGGATGGGTGCTGTGCAGACAGGAGGGCTTGATACTCCCATTGTAAGGTGTGTGTTAAGGCTTTGCTAAACCTCAGGCACTAGCTGGGGGGAAGGGGACGTACACAGATGAAATATTTCCTTAGTCCTCAGGACACCTGGATGAGGCAGTTATCATGAGGATCCATTTCACAGAAGAACAACTAAGGCTTGGGAACACAGAGTCATTTGTCCAAGGTCATCCAACTACTTGAGTTAGGATCTGGGCAGTTTGCAGAGCATCTGCCAAGCCCCTTGGAAATCAGGGAGGGGAATTCACTCACGGACACAGCTGCATCTTGAGCCCAGGCCTCCTGGATCTCCAGGCGTGGGTTTTTCCCATCAATTCTGGGCACACAGTGGGGACCCAGTAAATGGGGTGCCTCAGACTGAGCTCATTACCACTCTAATGTCTTAGACAGATCCCAGCCTTGGATGGAAGCTCACCCAGCTGTACCTGCAAACAGATGTCTCCTCATTTGTTTAACCTGGAAGGAAACCAAGTTGCAGTTTTCCTTCCCTCTCATGTCTGGAGAGCCTGGGAGAAGCAGAGACCATGCAGACCAAGGGAACCGCCCAGCTCTGCACTGGCAGGCAGAGACCCAGGGCTCAGAGGTCCTAGCTGAGGTCAGGAGTCAGGCTTGCCGGGCAGCCATGATGAGACGCTCCCCTCTCCTGTCCTTAGTTTCTGTGAAATGAAGGCTCCGACTAGTTGAAATCTAATTTTTTTTCTGGATTTGCTATTTTGTGAGTATCCACTTTGGAACATGCAGCAACCCTTTCATGAACTGCAATCTACCATGCACTGATTATGTTCTGATTTCTTGATGAGAATTATTTCATTGAGTCTTCCCAATGATCCCATGGGTTAAGTTCTGTTGTTACTATTGTTTCCGTTATACAGATGGGAAGAAAGAAAAACAGAGGGGTCAAGTGACTTGCCCAAAGCCACATAGCTATCAAGTGATGAAGCTGAGATCCAAACCAGACAGGCTGACTGCAAGCCTGAAACACACCCTTACACTCTCCCACTCCACACAGATATTTACAGGCATCATTTGAAGACTAAGAAGTACACAGGGGCATCCAACCAGGTTGGTTGTTGTGACTATGGCAAGAGACACACTGCTGGAGCTGGCAGGTTTGGAAGGGTCTTGAGCACAGCCCGAAGGGGTAAAGTTGGCTTTGGTGGGGGTAAAGGGAAAACAGTGAAAGGTGACAAACAGGGAAGATGGTCCCACAGGGGTAGGGGCAGAGATAGGGAGGCCAGCGAGGAAGCCACTACAGGGAAGACAGAGAAGACCTTGGGGCCTGTACCTGGGCTGTGAAAGTCGGGCAGGGAGACAAGAGACAGAACTGTTGTGGCACTGACAAGACTTCACCTCACATACCCTGCAGGTATAGGGGAGAAGGAGCAAGTTGCCAGGACTCTTCGGTTTTTCCCTGGGGGTCTGGTCTGGGTGCTGGGTGCTGCCGGAAGAAAGGAGAGTATGGACTGACAGGCAGATTGGGAAAGGAGAAGAAGTGGGCAGTTTGGGGCTGCTGAGTGCAGAAGATGCCCAACATGCACTTGGAGTGCATGTCTGGAGTTCAGAGGGCAGTGTGGGTGCTGGAGAACTTGATGTCATCAGTCTATAGGTGTTAAGGAGAGGGATGGGCTTCCCCAGGGAGGGAGGTGTGGGGGGAGTCCATGAGAGGATTAGCACTCTGGGGGGGCCCTCATTTAAGAAGGTGGGCAGAGAAAGAGAACTCAGCAGCTTCCTTCCTCTCTAGGCTTTATGTTTGCCAAGTCCTGGCCCTGCCAGGTAGGATTCTTAGGAGGCTGAACCATTACCCTCCTTTTTGAAACTCAGCTCTGAGAAGCAGTCACCGGCCACAGTCCCAGCACCCTGCCTCTGTGCTTTGGCATCAGCTCAAGATTCTCCAGCAGGCTCTGAATCGTGTAATTATCCATGCAATAATTATGCCTGGCAGAAAGCTTCAACTTTCCTGGGGGAGGACTTCCCAGAGCATCACCTAACAGTCCAATCACCACCAACCTGCTCTTAGGACTCACCTCAGATGGGGTCCCTTCCCCTGCAGAAGATCAGAGCCCAGACTCTGGCCCAAGGGAGCTGAGACACCCCAAGCAAGAGCAGGGGGGGCAACTGATGGTCTGTCTCTCTGTCAGCAATGCTCGCTTTGGATTCTCGGCTGTACACATCCCCCCACACACCGACTGCTCCCACCCAAGGAGCTTCTGCCATCTCTCATGGCCCTATTTATGACCCGGGGGCAGGGGGGGAGAATCTATCAACTCAGAGCAAGCAGCTAATCAGTTTACTCGGTTGCCTCGGGTCCTCCAATGTAATTATAATTCCTACTAAGGCACTGGTGAGTGTCAGACTCATTTCAACAACCGTTGCAGACACGATAATCAAAGCACCAGGAATCCTTTGTTCCAAATCCTGTACAGACGAGGCTCACAAGGTACACTGTGGAGGGAAAACTAAGCAGGGGATTGTTTTTTTCTCACCTCCTCTCCTTCCTGCTTCCTTCCTGACAGAGATCAGGGAGAAGCTGCCAGAAGGTCCCACATACAGTTGGAAACAGACCCAGACCTACGGGGCTGTGAATGTGGCTCCCACACGTTCATGGGCGGGCCAGAGAAATCTGGTGATGAGGCAGGAGTGATGCCCAGGAGGTTGCTGGCTGCTTCCCAGAGACCTCACAAGGTGGCATTTACCTTGGCAAGTTCCCCAGCCACTGGCCCCAGCCTCGGAGGTCTGGAAACCCGATTTTGCTGGCATACCCAGAAGGGATCCATCTGTCAGGAGAACACTCCCATTAACCCAGATCACGAGACCAAAATATAAAGCACTTTGAGAAATGGAACTGCCACGTTAAACAGGATTGCTGCTGAAATGGTCGTGACCAGCACTACCTCATCCCTGGAAAGGCAAGTTGTGATAAGAAAGTTTCCTGATTAATTTAGAATCATCTGGAGACTGGTTGAAACACTTAAATGTTTAATGGTGCATTTTTTTCCATGAAAGGAAGATAGTGGATACGAAGATCACACAGGTCATGTCCCTGGTCAGGGAAACACTTCTGTGGACAGGTTTGCTGTGGGCCCTGCTAGCCGACTTCTGCTTCTTACGCTGTTCCTCTCTATGCCCAAGATGACCAAAGAGCAGCTGGACACAAACACCTTGCACAGACTTGACTCCAGCCAATTTTGGGGCCCATCAACAAATTGCTGTCTATGGTAGAACTGGCTGTGGTATTTCAACATGTTACTTCCATTGTGTGCATCCCCAAGAGTATAGAGTTGTTGCTGGCCCAACCAGAGACCTCATGTTCTACCTCTATCCACTCCCACTGCCCCTGCATCTGAGTGTGTTATGGACCAAACTCTCCCCAGTGAAATTTGAGGATAAGGAATGCTCATAGTGGTTAAGAAGCAGCATCCCACTTTCACCTAGATGACAAAGAGAACCTAGGGTTTAGGAAGTGACAAGATGGAAGGAGGCTGGGTGCCTGAGTTGCCACATGGAAGAAAGCTAGTTGCCCACTTGCACTGAACAGCTATCTGAATGATAAATAAAATTGTATGTATTAAGCCATTGAAATATTAGGTTCTATTTGTTACGGCAGCTAGCATTATCCTAGAGAATAAATTCTATTCTAGAACTATCTCTCTGAGATTACAGACATCAGCCAATAATGTTAAATCTTCTGAAACTTCAAATTCATTTTCAACTACTAACTTTGTGTCACTCCTAGGGTGGCTGATGGTGTGTGCTTTACGTGGATATGTTTTTCCGAGTTCTAACCTGATATCCATCCTCCCAGCTATGGACTGAAGTTACCTGTAGATTCTACGCCATGGGAATGAGATTGCAAGTGGGATACTGAAAGCACAAAGATTTGTACAAATAAACCAAAACATAAATGACTGAAATGTTCTTTCAGCCTGGAGAAGGAGTTCTCACACACACACACAAACACACACACACACACACACACACACACACACACACACGGTTGGGGAGGAGTCAGGAGGGAGGTGGGGGAGAGAGAAAGATGCACTTACAAAAGTATCTGGAGACACAACAGAGAAAGAGGCTGGTCTGTACAGAGGGAGCAACAAATGCGAACTTGATCAGCAATGGAAGGTAATTAAATTTCACCTGTTTCCCATGCCAACTGTAATCAACTGGTAACAACTTCCTGGAAGTTAAGAAGGATTCTGAGTTACATTCTTCAGAAGAAAAAATTAGTGTGATAAATGATCATTGTCTGCCATGGATAATGGGCAATAGAGTGATGGCACATGGCAGGAACTGTCAACCTTGTTGTAGGGATGAGAATTGTGGAACCTATATTTACCATGTCTATAGCCTGAAACTCACTGGGTCAAACCACAACAATCCTGTAACAACCAAACAGTTTGTTAAGCCTCCAGTGAGTGACCATTGTGGAGCAGGTATTTTATAAACACCTTTTCTGTCAATCGTCCCAGCAACTTTACTTGGGTGATAATGTCCCAATTTTATAGGTGCAAGATTTGAGGTTCAGAGAGAGTAGATGACTTAGTCAAGCTCACACAGTTCAGAAAAGGCAGAGATAGATTCCAGACAAAGATTGCCTGGATACTAAGTCTGTGCATTAAACCATTACATGGAGGACCCTCTGCATTAAGTTGAGTCTGGACTGAGAGGGGACAATATACATCAGCCTTTCAGTCTGCTTGCTCCTCACTGACTTATTCAAGCAATGTGGGGGATAGGCACAGAGGGCTTGTTTCCCATGCAACTCAGTGGGAAGTTGTATAAAGACCAAATTGGTTTGGGGTTTGAGCTTCCCACATCCTTTCTCTGTCTCTTGAGTTGTTTTATTGCTCCCCCAAAGATTTGGAAGAAAGCCAAGAAGGGCAGGAAGAGAAGGAGCAGGGATGGAAGATTCTTGTTGTCAGTTCCAATGATGTGTGAGGCACTAGGGAGAGATCATGGAGCTGGCGGTATGGAGAACTAGAATTTAGTCTTGCCTTGCTTCACGTTGGTTGTGCAACTGTGGAAAGCAGTTTTCCTGAACCTCAATTTCCTTAAATGTCAAACGAAGCAAATATAGTAGTCCCCCTTTATCTTTGGTTTCCCTTTCCATGGTCTTAGTTACTGCAGTCAAATATAAGCCTGAAAATAATATGTACAATAAGATATTTTGAGAGACTACGTTCACATCAGTTTTATTACAGTATATTGTTAAATTTTTCTATTTGGTTATTAGTTATTATTGTCAATCTCTAACTTCATAATTTATAAATTAAACTTTATTCCAGGTATATATGTATGGGAAAAAAAACAGTATATTCACGTTTGGTTACTATCTGTGGTTTCAGGCATCATTGGGGGGTCATGAAATGAACATATCCCTGGAAAATAAGGGGGTGAGTTCTGTAGTAGGTATAGAGTCTCTGAGTAATGCCCTGTCAGGAACTTAAGGAATAGACAGACTGGGTTCAATACTATCCCTGCACTTACCAGCTAGGTGGCCTTGGGTAGGTCACTTCTTACTCTGTGAGCTTCTGTTTTCTCACCTCTAAAATAATAACAGTGTCTCCCTCATAGGATTCTGTGACAATTAAATGAGATAATTTAGAGTAAATGCCCTGCACAGAGCCTGGTGTTCCATACACACTTTCTCCATCTCTACCCGAATGTGCACACACCAAACCTCCTTTTAAAGTGTCCCTCCTATTTGACAAGAGTAGGGTAAGTGGTGGTATTCAAGGATGGGGTAGGGAGGGTCAGTCTGCCTTCGTTTGCAGGTCCACCCTTTGCAGGTTATATGTGGTGCTCTGCAAGCTTGGCCAAATTCAGCCGAGGCTCTGTCCATCCTTCTGTGCTCTCATCACCCAATGTCTTGGCTTGAGTTCGCCTTTCCCTTGGATTCCCCTCTCATGTCTTTTTACCAACAATAACCATCGCAATAATAAAAATTACAACAAGCAAAGAATTCTCCTTCTATCAAGTGTTTGCTCTGGGCAGGCAACCTGCTACCTGAACTCTGTAAATTTACATTTCTTCCATACTCTCAGTTCCCCCTTCATCCCTTCTTCACCTTCTTCTTGACTTTGCTCCAGGATTTCGGGAATAAAAAAATCAACTCTAGATAAAGACAGCAGGCAGCTCTAAGTAAAAAACTACTTCGGTTTTCCTGTTACTTCTGGTTCTGAACTGTCTGGGAGACAAATCTTCACCCTCGCTACATGCACACTTTATTTGCCCATACTTTTCCAAGTTGCCAGTGTAGTTATTATTCCGAACCTGACTGGGCTCTAAGTGAGACACTAAGGCTCACCTACGGACTTACCTAGGGCCACGTGGCCAATGAGAGGAAACTCTGGGAATTAAATCTACCACTATTTGGCCTCCAAATCTTATTCTTTGTGTGACAGAGCAGTATTTGGACTGAAATACCTACATTCACCCCCATTTCTCTCAAGCCCTCACCAACAATGTATGATCTTTTCAGGAACGCAGGCTCAGAGTTCTAGCACCAGGGGAAGAGAGGTAAGTAAATCCAAGTCACGTGTTCCACTAAAAAGGGACACACGCAGTCTCTGATCTATCATTATCCACCACTTATTATACAAATTGCTCCACCAGAGACCAAAACAGTAAATTATATCAATGTTAGTAGCTGCGACCATCTACTGAACTCTTACTATCCGCTGGATATGTAAAGGCCACAAGAAGCTTACAATGTCGTCACGTGGTTACTTCTTTTGCAAACACAATCAACACAGACTCTGTAAGTGCCTCCAAATTGCCCAGGCTAGAAGGTGGGCTGTAGAGAACTGCACCTCAAGAAACTTGTGTAATCTCTCCCAGGATGGGGGAGGGAGGACCTTCAGCCAAGAAGAATGTTTCCAGGAGCGAAATGTGACTCTTATTCCTGCTGCACAGAAAGGGCCCTGAGGAGGGAAGGTGGACACTCCAGAAGCCCTGATGGGAGCTGCCATTTTCTCCATTGTTATTTATCATCAGCCAACACAGAATCAGGGAAGAACATGGTAGGGCCAGGCTGACATCCAGGTGCTCCTGGACAGACCAGGCACCAAGGAGGCTAACTTGCTTGCCAGATAAGAAGGGCTGGTGTATTGTTCATACTGGTCATAGGTGAGTGCAAGTACCTTCCAAGGTGACCTGCCTGCCCTCAGAGATGGGAGTTTAACTCTGGTGAGCTCATCCAAGAGCACAGGCTGAGTTCTGCAAGTTTCTTCTTTCATTCCACAAATGTTATTGAAGACTGACTATGTGCAGGGCGCGGCATCATGCTACAATCTGGGAATACAAGTGTCAAGAGGCACCTTATGTGAAAATGATTCTGCATGATATCCAATGAACTGATATCATGATTGTTGTTATTTCATAGATGCAGTCATTGACATGCAATTTGCTTAAACCTCGCAGCTTGGAGGAGGTAAGCTGGAAGCTGGGACAGGTAACCCTTTTTCTCTTCAGAAATAATGAGTGAGCTTCAATGTTCTGTTTTTGCACTGCACTACTATCCTTGACACTGAGATCCTGTGGGTATGCTGTAAGGCTCCTCAAATCTGTGCCGGGTTTCTTTGCTACATTAATCCCAATTAATGAATCCCAAGTTAATTGGGATCCCTCATGCATCCCAACAAATTCCTCATGCATCTCTGTGAGATGTCAATCAAATCACCAAGTACTGATCTTGTGCCTAGAACTGAGTTGGGCTCCTCAGAGAAGGTCAGAAGGTCAGAAATGAAGGTCCTAGTCTTTGAGGAAAATGCACTCTTACTGGAGAGTTAGGGCATGTTTACAGGGAGCAATTATAGAGCAATTCAAGGCGATCAATTGCTAAATCATGCAGGACCAACAGTGAGTGTGCTGGGAAGGATAGGGAAGGAAGGGATGTGAGCTGAGGTGTTCATGGGGAGGCTTTTTGGGAGACAGGGTGGGTGTGAGAGGGGACAGGCCTGATCCTTATTTACTTTGTCTTTTCCTAATCCTTGCTGTCTGCCTTCTCAGTAAGACCTTTCTCCCACCTTCCTGCCTCATCTCTGCCTCCATCCTCCTCCCTCCCATTTCTGATAACATTCCTTCTATTAATGTACAAAGTCAGAAAAGCACAAAACATCACTATCACTTTTTCATTCCCTTTCCTTTCTTGTTGTCTACCTCAATCACATTGTTCATGTTATTCCTCCCTCTGAGAACTTCACTAACCTACATTATTCCCCGGTCAAGCCCTTGCTCTTTGATCAAGTTCAAATGCCACCTCTTTCAGGCATCTTTTCTGTACCTCCAGCCCCCAACATGCAGGTGGAGGTGCCATCTCCTTTCCTGAACCCCCCAGAGTGTAACACAGCCTTCTGTTTGCTCTAGTGAGATGCCCAGGCACCGTTTAGCACAGTGATAAAGTGTTCAGGAACCTGCATCAACTTAACTGGATTCAACCCCTGGATTGGCCACTTTGGAGAGGTGAGACCTTGGACATTCCTTTTTCTCTCTCTTCTCCTGTATCTGCAAAGCGCCTGAAGTTGTAGTAAGCCTTAAGTAAAATAAAGCTGCTAAGGTGTCTGGTCCAGGTCAGAACTCTCTAGATTGGCTACTGATATCACGAGAGCGACGTTCCTTGAGGGCAAAGACAGAGTCTTATGTAACTCTAATCTCCTTCCTACAGTTTCTGCTTCAGGAGAAGGCAGATGGGAGCTGTCTTGGCTCCAGTACAGGCTGCATGATATGGGCCAAGACACAAAGTGGTAGCTGGGGGTTGTGTGGGGGTCAGGGAGGACCTGAGATGGTAGCATAAGGTGAGGGTGGATGTAACGGGCAGTGATAGGTGTCTAAAAATGTCAAGGTTGGAATTAATACTCAATCTTTAGTCCCAGACCTCACTACCCTTCTTTATAACATTCCCTGGGGGTGCTTCTAAGAAATGAGGGGGGTCATGCATTCTTGTGATTCAGTGTTTGTTTCTGGAGCCATTATCAACCCCAGAGGCACACAGAGAATTTTATTAGGGATATAACACAATCAGCTTTCTAAGTTCTCAGAATGCTGTGGAGCCAGTTAATGGTTAATCACAAAGAGGAGGCAGAGGGAGGAGAGAACAAAGGTGGGTAGAGTTTTATTCCACCTACTCCTAGTTTTTAGTCTAGGGGAGGGTTTTTGGTTTTGTTTATTCACTTATTTTTTGGTTGCAGATGGAGGGAATCTGATTACAGATGTTGGCAAGATGGGGAAGCACTGCTTGAGGAGGGGGGGAAATCTGAATTTTTTGAAGGTTACTATTTCCCCTTCCATGTACGTAATCTCTTTTCATTTTTAGAGTAGTCCAGTCCCGTGATGTGTGTGTTGTTATTCTCATTTTGCAAACTGGGCAACTGAGGTCTAGGCTGGTTCTAAACCTAGTGTTAGAAAACAAGGATTTGGAGCAGGTCTGACTCCAGGGTACCCCACCAGGAGAGCTCCTCCCCCAGTCTGAGGACCAGTCCAGGAGGAGCAGGCCTTTGATCCCCAAGAACAGGGATCTCCTGAGATCACCCAGCTAATAAGCAGCAGAGCAAGATTTTGAATTTAGGTGAAGCAGCTGCTGCTGGCTTCTGAGTGCCAGGAACTGAATTTGACAGCCACTGGCCTCTGCTTGGCCTGTCAGCTTGCACCTGATTCAGCCCTGGGCCCAGAGTGAGGGGGTTGCTCTACTGGTAGCTGACGGAGGGTTCTGGAGGCCACGCAGCGCCCAGCTGCCTTTGGGAAGCCAGTGCGCTGGCATCTGTGTATGTCTGAGCCTGCACTTTCTCTCATCTCTTGGACTCACCCAAGTACGACTCTCCCAGATGGCCACACCGCACATTCAGCAGGATCTCTCAGCCAGGCTTCCCTGCTCACTTCCTTCCCTTTCTCCTCTGCACACAGCCAACTCCAGGCTGGGTTAGGACTCCTGCACCCTAAGGCTCTAAGGCTAATGCGACTGTGCCTCCACCACAGTCCATTCCACCAAACTACTACTTAGACAAGTCAGAACGAGCACGGTAAAATAAGACCATGGCAATTGTATAAAATTTAGATTTCCCCCTTGATGACTGCTTTGATGATTCTTTTTGAAATATACTTTCAAAACATGTTTTTTCACAATTTTTGATGCCTCTACTTTGCTGGCACTTTAAGTATCTCCTGAATATGCCTATTGGGTGTTTTTGCCTGAGAGTTGGAAGCAGACAGAAAAAAGAAAAAAAACCAATCTATATTGAGCACCTACTGTATGCCAGGCATGTGCTAGGTGTTGGCAACTATAACAGCAATCACACAAATAATATTTTTAAACTTCTTATCATAAGAAGAATAGTAAGAAGAAATGATGTTACATAGCATTTCCTGCCAAGTACTATTCTGAGTGCTTTTGATACATTAAACTACTCTCACAAGAACCCTTTGAGGTAGGTACTACAACTAGCCCCATTTAACAGATGAATCCCATGCTGTAAGAGGTAGGCACTGACACACACACACACACACACACACACACACACACACACGCCCCTGTATTTTAGAGATGAGGAAACAGAAGCACAGGAAGCACTGACTTGGCTGAGTCCTTGCAGATGGCTGGTGAAGAACAAGGGTCACACAGCTCAGACATTAACTCCATCTGCTGATTCCTCAGGAAACACCCAGCTGGGAAAGTCAAACTCCTTGACTCCTGTCACCTCCACTGCCCAGCACCTCCTCAGGCTCGGAATTATGAAGCCCGGCACTGGCACTTTCCTTCCAATTCCTTATATAGTCCCAGCCCTGCTGCCATTTGGGGAGCCGGTTGTTTTAGAATCCCTATCCTGCCGACTCCCTTGAGGGCCATCTCCAGTAAACTCCTGTGTGAAAAGATATTTCTTGTGGTTCAGTGTTTGGCTTTCTGGGTGCAAGTGAAAGACCCAGTTTGGCCATTTGCATTTCTACCCAATACAAACCTATCAAGTCTGGATGAGTCCTACTTAATTGCTTAGCACAGGAAATTTTTATACAATAACCAGGAGGATTGTGTGTTGTTTTCCAACAGAGAGTTCTAAGCCCTATGGAAAAGTCGTTTAACTTTCATGCTTCAGGCTTTTCCTGTGTCTATTAGACTCCTACTAACTTCTGTCCAATTCTCTGGCTTCAAATCTCACACAAAGGCTTTGCACATAAACCAGGCTGCCAGCCTGCTTGTGATGCTGAGCAGGGAAAAGTGCTATCAGGGAAATCCCTGTGGAAAGGTGATTCCAGACCCCACCCCTCTGTCCTGTACCCTGTACTGGTCTATGGTCATGGAAGCAACTTAAATGGAGACTCAAGATGCCTCCTCTTCCTATCTTCAAGGAGCCAAGAACTTGGTGGTATAATTACAGTAAAAGCTTATAGAGTCAGGATTCAGGATTTCAATTGGTGGGGATGCTATTTAAAACAAGGAGATTAAAATTGAATGGGGAATACATAGTCCTGAACTTGTGTTTTTATTAAAAAGAGGAAAGAAAAGTTCAATCGCAAAAATGCTAATCTGGGGAAATCTGGCTTCTCAGCAATTCATATGACGACAAGAGGAGACCTGAGGTTCAGATCCCAAGTCTGACACCCCAGCTGTGTGACTGCGGGCACACCACTCACTTTGTCTGAACCCCACGTTGTTATCTTAAAGTGAGACTTGAACCAGAGGTCCCCTCCAGCTTGAAAAAACAGCTGTACGATTATACATATAGTTAGAATTCTATATTTTGTAATACTTTTATTTATATACATATGTATGTGTGTATATATATATATATATATATATATGAGACAACATAAATATATATGTATGTGTATATGTGTGTGTGTTTGTGTTTGTGTGTTTATGTGTGTGTATATATATATAAATACACATATACATATATATGAGAAGTGTTGACCTAGAGCACAGGTTGTCTCATATATAGAGTTTTATTCCACATATATGAGACAACCTGTGCTCTAGGTCAACACTTCTCAAACATCAGCATGCATACAAGCCACCTGGAGATCTTGTTATAAAATGCAGGTTCTAACTTAGTAGAGATCTGACACCATATTTCTCACAAGCTCCCAGGCGATGCCAAATCCGCTGGTCTGAGGACCACACTTTGAATAGAATGGTTCCAGTTGGTAATAATTTACCCCTGTTTCATTCTTGCTTTGTTCTAACCACAGCATCTTACCCGCATTATTACATTTAATTTTCCTAATAAGCTTGGAAGTAATTACTATCATTGCTATTGATATCTTAATTTTCTAGATAGGGAAATGAAAGTTCACAGAGGTGAGGGGATCTTCCTGAGATCACTCAGCTAATAAGTTGCAGAGCCAGGTTTTGAATTCAGGTAAAACAGAGCATATGCCCATAACAGCCAAACCATACACATATTATATATTTGGATTTAGGCCACGTGTGGCCAAGGACAGAGAATTAATGAGAGAGCAGGAAGGCGAACAGACCAGCATGTTTTTGCACTGTCTCCTTTGTGATGAGGCTCAACCCATAGATGCAATCCCCCCTGTCCCCCAGTACTCCTCTGGAGCATGTGAAAACACTGATTCTGCTGCCTGAATCTGAAGGTTTGAAATTCTAACATACTTGCTGGTATTTAAGTGCTGGATCCTTCACTGGCAGGCAGTGGTGGCTATAACAAAGGGAGATTTTAGTTCATATAAATGATTAGAGCAGAGGAGAGATGTTTAATCCTATTAATGAATTTGATAATTGGCCTTCTGCCCCCAATCATTTCATATTCAGGCTTTTGCAGGGTCAGATTAAATGGAAGCATATCCAGGGGTGGTTTGAGATGGAGCTAAAAGCATTTGCTCAAGGCCTGTGGATGGCTCCCTTGCTCGGTCTGGCTAATGAGGTGCTTCAATTTATCCTTGAATGCCTTCTCCCCACCCCCACACTTCCAGTTCGGCTGTTCCTCCAGTTGGGCTCCTCAGACAAGGGAGGGGGCTGGTGTGCTGGTGAAGAGCTCACTCTCTGGGATGGGCCAGAACTAGGCGCTGCTTTCCACAGCTGTATAACCCTGGCAAAGCACATCCCTTCTGAGAGCCTCAGTTTCCTCACCTGCAAAATGGGACCATCAGAGGTTCTGTCCCTATCAGGAAGGAGGTTAATAAAGCAGCACGCAGGGGGGTGCCTGGCACAGAGTGGAAGCCAGAGCAACATTAGGGATTAGTATTATGAACCTGGCAGATGATCTGCATTTTCCCCTCTCACAGCTGGGGATTTCTTTTATCATCTAAAACTGACGCTTCCCATAGGAGTCACCAGAGAAAACTGCTTGGGGTTCAGTGGTCATGGTTGTAATGGCTCTGGGCCCCAGAGGGATGGGATGGGGGACCATAACTTGAAGTGACAGAGGTGGCCGAGGTGCCCCAGTCCTTGCATAGATGGGTCAATGGGATGCAGGGAACTGCCCTGAGATCTGACCAAAGGTAGCAGCAAAATCACCCTATGAGAAGTACTGTGCGCACAACCTCCTTGAACCCACACTCAATTCTCTAAGGGAGATGCTGTCATCACCCCCATTTTACCAAGGATGAAACTGAGGCTAAGAAGTCACAGAACCAGATTTCGAACCCAAGTCTCTTACTGTAACTCAGTGGTCCTAACCATTATGCAATTCTGTTCTGGCTCCTTGATTTGAGTTGAGTGAAGCCCCTATTTCCCCCATTGTCCCAGTGAGGTTTTCAGTTTGGCCTGGAATAACAAGAATTAACCTAAAGTCCTACTGGCAAGGCTAGGGCATGGGAAGCTAGTGCCAGCCCAACTGACTGCACCCTGAAGGTGACCTAGTTAAAATACTACCTGGAGGGAGACAGAGCATTTAAACATAAGTCCAGTTTCTTTAAAGGTCCTGAACTCTCACTGTGTCTCTTTTCTCTCTCCCTCCCTCTCCCTCCCCCTCCCTCTCTCTCTCCTAAATGCTATTCATTCTCTGCCTGATAAATAGGAACATCAGCTCCAGTGCCTCTCTCCATGAGCAGACCTGGATTTTTTATCTGCATCGCCACATTCCTGCACTACTTGAAGAACAGACACCCAATCCATCCATCCTTACCTCCACACAGCCAACACCCATTAAGTCTGTACCCAGTAGCAGGATGACAGAAACCCTGGAATCAGACTCATTTCCTGAGAGCTACTTAGAGAAATAAATGCATAAATCCATAATCACATAATGTTCAGGATTGTCACCAGGGGAAGCAGCAACAGCTGTAAATGGAAGGAGTAGGGGAGAGATGTTCTCTGCCTTCAGGAGCCTGGGAAGGGTGATATTGAATAAGGTATTGAAGGATGTATAGGAGTTCACCAGGTGAATGGGAAGGCAGACATGAAGGAACAGTGGGAAAGCTAGAGTGGATCTAAGCCAGAAATAACACAGGTGAAGCCAAGTTCAAGGATTCTTAACTGGATTGCTTAGTGAACAAATAAGGGGGTTGACAAATATGGTTCTTGATCTCACCAGGACAAGATAAAAGTGAATCTGAAATACAAAGGAGACCATTCTAGGTTAGTCTTCGCTTTTATCTTTGGAATATATCAACAAAAGAAGTTTCAAATTGTCCCACCTTTCCCAAAGATATCATACACCTGTTGGTGTCCAAAAAATCACCAGGACTCTTCTTGAATGAATTTGTAATTTTTGGCTTTCTAAGAATCACTTGCCATAGGCTCATTATTAATTCTCTCTACCACATCTTTCTGTACCATTGATTTTTTGCAAATTTCACAGACTGGGACACAGATTTGAGTTGCAAGACTATTTGGCTTCTTTATTCATTCATTAACTTAAGGGCACATTCATTCATTCATGCACTCATTTCTTCAATTCATGCACTTCATTCCTTTTGTCATTCACTTGATCCTTCATGTATTCACTCATTGATTCCCTCATCCATTCAACCATTCATTATTTCACTCAAGCATAAATATACACATTCACAGGTTCACTTAAAGCATTTATTGAACAAAACCCTTCCAGGTACATGCAGAGATTCAATATTTGGTCTCTTTTCTGGGACCAGGCTGAAAAATTCCCACCAATTTTAGGCTGTAGTACCTTCACTTCCACATTTCTTTTTCATCTCCCTATTTCCATTTGCTTTGAAATCCAATGAGTTTCTTCTGGGAATGAGGAATCAGAACTGTGTCTGGTACTGGATGTGAGCTCCCCATACTTTTGAGACTCTCAGGGGCCTGGGGTATAGGAACACTGTTCTCAGCACTTTCTTGCTAAATGGTAAACAGATTCAGTACATTTCATGGACAAAGCCAATTGAAAGCCAACAGACCAAATAACAGAATTTATTCCACACAGAGGCCCAAAACTGAAACTCCAGCGGGATGCTAACTTTTCCTGCAGGGTCTGCAGTTCTAGGAAATAACAGAATGCGGCCAACCATTCCATTATTTATAATTTCCTCCAGATTGAGTACCTACTATGTGCATGAAACCACATGGGGACTATGAAGAATGACTAAGGCAAGCTCCCCCCAGGAAACTGATGCTCTGGGGTGGGGATGTTTGATACCTCCATCCATTGCCTAATACAGAGCATGACTTGAGCATCATGAGAATAAACCCTATAAAAGACTTAGGAATTTAGAGATGGGCGAAGTCACTTCTCTCTGGAAATTGGAGAAGCCTTCCTGAATGTGGAAACAGCTGAGTTAGGTCTTGGGATGTGGGTGGAATTTTAATTATTAGACAAGGAGGTGGGAGAGGGTAACACAGAAGGGTGGACAAAGATGCAGAAACAGGTGATGCTCAAGGCACAAACACCTTTACCTGTGTAAGTCTGTATTCCTTTTATTGAGAAATAAGCCAACTGCCATTTCCAAGGCAAAATGACTTTCCAAAGGTCCTTGAGCCCAGGATGGTGTGAGGGCAGGGCTATTGCTTTTCTATACCTTGCTGCCTCTTCATAGTTTCCTAGATCTCTCCTGATTGAACATGCTGCCCCAATCAGCAGACCCCAAATCCAGCCTCATCAAGAAGGCTCTACTTTCATAAATCCTCCGAGATGCTCACTGAGCTAGGAGTGAGGAAACCAGTCCTGTATTTGTCTCCGATTTGCCACCTGGCCTCAGAAAATGCACTGAACAGCCACGAAGTTCAATTTTCTCGTCAATCCAAAGAGCATTCTGGATACCCCATGTTCAGCCCTTCGGGTGGGTTCTGAATGCTTTCACTGGGTGGTGGGAGGGCTGCTAATCCAGCCATCCCTGCCACGTGGATTATTTCCTGACAGGCAAATCTCCATAGAGATGGCCTTGATCTGGAGCTGTTCTCCCTAAATCCTCTTCCCCTTCACAGGCCCAGCATCTGTACCAGCATCATCATCCTCTGGTGACCCACAACACCCCAACCCTTCCTTCTCACTGACCCACACATTTAAGCACAAAGGGGCATCCTTGGTAGGATAAGCACATACAAAACTACTGGAGCGAGAAATCCTACGAGGGCCTGGGATGCAGACGCTAAATCTCTGAGTGGGACTTTTCCCATTCTTAATTAAAGACAAAGATCTCAAACAGAGAGAAGGATGGGAAATTGATGTGAATGCTTTTAGTCGGTGACAAAGCCCTTACATTACTTTACACTTCTGCTGCCTTCAGGAAATTCTCCCTAAACTCCAGCATTGGCTAAGCACATCCCTTTCTCAGCACTAACCACATGGAGCTTTTGCCCTTTTTTATTTATGTTTCCAAAGTATGTTTTTGAAACATTCAGAGTACTCATGGATATTCACTGGGCAGGCTACGGTGTTTTCAGGACCAGCCACAGAGCAGAGGTCAGAGGGGACAGACCAGAATCTGCCTGCCTGGGTTTTTGTTTGTTTTATATCAATGTTAAATTTTTTGACTTAGTATTTGTACATATTTTATATAAGAAAATGTCATTTTTCTTAGGAAAAGTACACTGAAGTATTTTGGGGTGAACGTTCACAAAATGTTGGGAATAGATTATTCTTATATCACCTACATATAAAACACATTTTTCTTTCCAGAAATCATTACATCTTTTTAACACTGATGTTATGATAGTGCATAAGAAAATGTATTAGGGTAAGTCTCCCTGGGTTAGAGGTCCTCGTGACCCAGACAGGGCTGGAAGTGGACTCCAGAAGTGAGTTGATAGGGCTCCAGTGACTGCTTTCAGGGTGGTCTTATTCTAGACATGGGGAAGTCCTCCACGTAGTTGTAAATTGAATAGTAGCTAAAATTTGCTGACCACAGATTATGTGGCAGAACCTGTGCTAGCATTTGACTTGCATTATCCTTGAAATCCACACAACACAATAGCTATTTTAAGATGGTAACTACAGTTGAGGAAAACAAGTCTTAGTCATACAGTTAGTAAGTGGTGGAGCCTGGATTTGAACCCAGCAGGGAGACAGATTCCTGAGTTGAAAATCCCCACTACTCTCTCTGACTGCTTCTAATTAGATCTGAGCCTGTTGGCTCAGAGATCCAAGTAGCACTGCTAAGAGCATCTGCAATAAAAAGCTTCAAATTTGAGAACTGAATGGAATCTGACAAAATGTCTAATGTACCTTCCTCTTTCGACAAGGGAAAAATTGAGCCCCTGAGGGGGAAGGGACCCTGTCAGGATGCCATCCTTGACTACTAGCCTCTCCAATCTGTCTCTGAGCTGCCTCCCTTTGCAGGAGAGGTCCTTTGCTAACTAGCATTCCACCTAGCAGGATGGTAAGATGAGACTCTGCCGTGGGGCATATGCCTGGGGGGATGTACACAGCAACAAGCCAGCCCATGGAGGGCACCTCTGTCCCAGAGGCTTTACCACTCAGGGGTGAGGTAGCTGTCCTGGCGGCCCACCCAACAGTCCTGGACCCACTATGAGCTCAAACAGACGCTGTCAGAGTTCAATGAGGAAATGCAGTGAAAGCACCGTGCTGGGCACTCAGGAGAGGTCACTGAACGTGGGCTCCCTCTTTTTCTCCTTAGAATTTTGAAAGAGAAGCAAAGAACATTGGCCATTGAGAATTGTTTGAATTCCTGGAGCGAAGTGGAAGTCTGTATAGAAAGGGGATGGTAGATGTTATCTGTGCAATGTCCAAGCTCTTAATCTTTATTCAGCTCTACATGATGGACTCTACTCCACCCTTCACATGCTTCCACCCCCCCGCCCCTGAGTCCCTGGCAGCTGCACTCCACACAGGGTGTCAGTGTGGGCCTCTCTCCACTTCCTGCACAGCCAGTTTCCCACCTGGAGCCAATAATTTCATCCACTTTATTGGGGAGAAAACTGAGGCTTCAAGATATGAAGGGACATGAATGGAGTGACAGAGAAAGAGAGCATCGGAGCCAGGATGAACACCCACCCAGACTCCTCTGGTCTCCAGTATCTTTCTGTGACACCTAGCTGCCTCCTTGGAGTGCCACGGGCATGGGGACTATTTTAAGACAATCCCTGCGCTGCTTGTCCCCAAAGGATTTGAGGCTGAACTTGTCCCCAGTCAAGCAGTATCTGAGGATCTGTGAGAAGCAGGGCTTTGAATGTCTTGAGTCAGGGCTTGCAGACCTGTCCTGCGCAGGACAGATAAAAGGGCAACCAGTCGCTTCTCTGCCAGCAGGATGTACAGCTCAGCTGGGTAAATGGGCCGAAGTCTCGTCTGTTGTTCCAGGCTGCAAATGCCAACCAGCTTCATCACCTATGATCTTCACTCAGAGATCTTGTTTCCTAGTATTTAGCCAGCCTCACATGTCTGGGGTCTAGGTCCAGATGCCTGGACCCTTCCGGGACAGGTTACTCATGAGGGATGCAGAGTCCCCTCATCAGTCAGGCCAGACCAGACAAGTCCTAAGAGTAGACTCATTGCGCACCCCGGGGTCCACCATTACCCTAACACAGATCTAGTCACTAGCTGGCACAAGGCGCAGGAGCTATAAGCCTCACCTGTAATCAGAATCGGGGCTCCACTGGCAGAACCTGAAGCTTTCAAAGTGTCAGGTTACTTAAAACCCATCCACCACTCACACAGTATTTGAACATTAAACAAAACAAAATCCGCCACTTTCTTTTTCATGACTGCATCTGGTCTCTATATTCCAACAACCAACTTTCTAACTGCTGGAGAGGAGGCCTGCATCGTCCCTCATGGCGCAACACATGTTTGCCCCAGCTTCCCCACTTGACAATTCTCCTGCTGGTGAGACTGGGCATGTCTCAGTCTGGCAACGACAGCGACAGAACAGGATCCAGGAGGGATTCAAGGATATTATGCTTTCTAATCCTTGATGTCAGCTCACTTCTCTGCCTGGACACCTTGACAGTGCCTTCAGCTCCCTCTGCACAGTGTCCAGAGCACAGAAGCACCGTCCTTTGATGCCCTGTCTCTGAATGACTCCCAGACCACCAGGACATGAGCTCTGGGGGTTTTACCACCTGGCAGTAGCTGATTCTTTTTGGCTTGCAGAAGATTTTTGGGGTGGGGGGTGTAAAGCAGAGCACTCTCTCATGGATGATGGACTCCCAGGTCTGCGCTGGCATTGCAGCCAAGGAGGAGTGTGTGAGCACCCTTGCTGGGTGCCCACAGTGGCACAAATGCCAGCCAACATGGGACTAGGAAGAGCTCCCCAACATTTCCATCCAGACAACTGAGCCAACCCCACCTGTGAATCTGCCCCATGTGGGGTCCCTTGGCCCCGGGGGGCCAGAGCCACTCTGGCAATCCTCCCACTGGTTTCTTATTCCTTTGGATACAGGAATCAATCTCTTCCCCTCACGGAGAAGGTGTTCAGGAAAAGGCAGACAGGTCGCACACCCCAGTTCAGCACCCCCAAACCCAGTCAGGGGAACAAAAGGAAGAAGGTGGCTTACCTTTAGAGGGTCGCCTTTGTTTGGTTTGCAGAGATGAGAAGGTGCCCATGACAGCCCCCATGGCAGCGAAGACTTGCTTGCGACTTGGGACCCGGGGCCCTGCCCCTTCCCTCCCCTCCCCTGGAAAGAAATCAGTGTGGACAGACTACTCCGAATTGGAGAAGAAAAGCACCGGCGGCTCGCCTGCAGCTTGGTATTCAGCGAGCGTGGGGCTGGGGCACTGGGAGCCCTTTCTTTCCTTCTTCAGCCCCGCACATGCACTGACTCACAGGGCCAGCCGCTCGCCGCGAGCCTGCGGAACCCGGCCCCGCCGATATCCTCGCCAAGGGCCGAGGATGGTACCCTGAAGCCTGCCAGGCGCTGGACAAGGGGCCGGCGCGCCAGCCCGGCCCGAGGCTCCGAGCGAGCGCCGCGTGCGGTGCGGGAGCCGCGCTCCGCCCGCCCCTCCTGCCGCACGCTCGACTCCCCTCCCCGGCGCTCGGGCTGGGTCTCCCGGGGCCGAGTACCAATCATGAATGAACAGAGCCGCGGACCGCGCTGAGCGGAGCGCGGCAGAGCTGCGCGCCTGCCCGCCTGCGTTCGGGGCCAGTCTGAGCGGCGCCCAGAGCCGCTGGCGGGTAACCACCGAGGGGCGGGGAGGGGGACTGGGGTTGCACGAGGAGGCACCCCTGAGAGCCTGCACAAGTCAGGGTGCTGAGCTCCTAGGCACACAGACCAGGGGTTTAGCACCCGACTGGTGGTATGGGGGGCAGCAGATCAGCAGATTGCTCCCAGGAGAACGTGTGTGTGCGTGTGTGTGTGTGTGTGCGCGCACACACATACACGTGCGTGTCCCTGTGTGTTGTGCATTATTGCATTTGACTTCAAGGGAAATTTTATTTAACCCATCACCTGAATTCACGCACTGGGTGAGGAAAATGCCAGCCCCACCCTGCCTCACACCCAGCTGTCCAGCTGTGAAGGAGGGTGCCCCCCCACCACCCTCTGCTTCTGGAATGCCAGGGCCACTTCTTAAAACAAAATCCTGGGGAGGCAGTAGGCCCTTGGCCCCTCTGGGCCCTGACTTTCTTTTTTTCTGTGTCTTCCCTCCCTCGCTCTCCCCCACTCCTCATTCTTCTTTACCCCAATTGCCACCACCAGAAGAATTTATTAACCTTCAGCTCTAGGCCAGGGTGTGAGTTAGTGTGGAGGAGTAATGGCTGAATTTAGGAAGTGGTCTGTCTGCTGTGAATTCTCATTTCAGATCACACAGACCCCATGTCAGTTGACAGGATTGCTTCTGCAAATGGGCTAAGTTTGGATCCACCCCCTGTGGAGTGCTTCAGCAACTAGGGGTGCTGAAATGCAAGGTTTGCTCCCTGAAAACCAAAGCAGGAGTTACACCTCCCCCAAGACATAGATAGCTGCCTGGGTTTCCCCCAGGCACTATGTTTGCAGGTCACAGGCCCCCCAACATATGGCTTCACAAACACTCACATATACATAGTTATACAAACATATGGACACAAGTCCCTTCAGCCCACACAGACTTTGTTGTCATACACACAGATGCATAGCCTGTAAGACACCTACAAGTGCATTCATAGGCTCCCCCATAAGACACAGACCCACAAACACACAGGTGCCCCTCACCCGCACTCACATACACAGTCAGCACAAAAGGCACCACAGTCACCACATTCCTACAGGCTCAAAGCCACACGGGCATACAGGCATACCCCACAGACATAGGGCCCCTCTGAAGCTGTTCCCTCATTCCAACCCATTAGCTGGGGCCCTTTCAGGGACACTGCCGGCCTTGGCCAAGGCCCTTGGGTCATTTTCTTTACTTATTTAGCACTTAATGCTGTCTCAAACCCAACACCTGTCTTTCAGTGCACAGGGGAGAGGTGTACTTAATAACACAGCGCCTTCTGCTCACTTTGCTGCCTAACCCATATCATCCCATGCCCTATGGGTTAGGCAAATTCTGTCTAACAGACATCAAAGAGAGAGACTGAGGCTTACCAGAGACAAGAAATTTGCTTGGAGTTACTCAGCCAGGATGTGGAACTCCAACTGGGAGCCCAGGGTTCTGTCACGCGTCATGGGTGCCTTCCTGTTGGCAGACGAGGGCACTGGGGGCCACAGAGTTGGAGAGATTGCTCAGGTCCCACAAGATTCAAAGCCTCAGCTCAGGACTTGTGTATACCCACGAGGCCTACGATCCTGGAGGATGGAGCAGTAGTGGTGGGGGCTGTGCCCCCGCTCCATCCTGCCTTCTCCACGAGGGAAGAAGGGTGGGGAAGGGTGATGCCGAAGTCAAAGGAAGGCCAGTGAGGAAGGTCAGGAATCAAGGACCAAGTGGGCGTTGCTGGGGAGAGGGTGGTGCCACTCCCAGGCTCTCGGATGACAGTAGATGGAGCATCAAGCCACTTCACCTGCAGGGCCCTACCAGGCTGTACATGAATTGAATGACTAGGGTCAGCACCTGAAATTTACAACTTTCTTGAGAAGCTGAGTAGAGATGAACTGCTCCATTTTACAGATCAGAGATAGTGAAGTGCCTCTGAAGTCCTTAGTGACTAGCTGCCTCTGAGCAGTGGGAAAAAAGTGAAGTCACCAAGAAAGTCCAAACTGTAGAGCATGAATTATGAGGCTTGTTTGAAGCTTGGTTTCATCTACCAATCCCTGGGTTCCCTGCCACTCCCTTTGAGGCTCCAGCCACACAGAACCTCACTATTCCTCAGATGTGCTCTTCTGAGGTTGGGCCTTTGCACATGCTGTTCCCTTTGCTTAGAATGTCCCTCACTTCTTTCTCCATCTGCCACCTGATGCACACCCTGGGAGATCTACTTCAGTTTTTGTCTCCAGGAACCCCTCTGTCCCTGAGTTGGTGTCCTCCTTGAGGTTCCCACAGCAGTTGGGACTTCTTTCCTTGGGAACACTCCACTGTCCCTTTCCTTGTCTGTTTCTTCCTAGGGACTGCGAGTCCCTTAAGAATAGGAACCATTTAGGAACTCATTTAGCCCTACACTGCTTAATCCCTGGTTTCTGGTGGGAGGCAGTTAATCTATGCTGAATGAACAAATGAATGAATGAACCAATTTTGTTTTCTAGTGACCCCATTAAATAAAAGCTGACAATTACCAGATCATCTTTGCTTCTCAAAGGAAGAAGTACACTCTTTCAAGTAGAGGTTTATTCATTCAACAAATATTTATCTGTCCATATGTCTCCCATGTACTGGATACTTACATGCACAATAGCTTGCTTATTCCTGATGGTATGTGTGGTGGGAACGATGTACAGATGAACAGGCGCAAACACACATGCACTGTATGATATGGCAGACAGCACAATGAGATGCTCTCAAACAACTTATCTAAATAGAAACACATGGTAACTGTGCTAAAGAAGAGAGCAGACTCCCTCCCTGCATCTTTGGGGCTTGCATGAAGAGCTGAGAAGTGTGTGGGGAAAGAGGGAGCCTCCCATCAGCCACCTGACTGCAGGCTCATCTGTCCCACCGCCCCAGCATGATGCATTGACTAAGCCCATTTCATGGGGTCCTTCAGTGGGCTCTGACGCTGGAATGTGGTGCTCCATGTCAGCCCTCACCCCTTCTTCTTCCTTGCTCTTATGGAGAGGATGTTGATGTCTACCCTACCCTACCCTACAAAATTATTATGTTGAAGCCCTAACACCCTCCAGTGTGGCTGTATTTGGAAATGGGGTCTGTTAAGGAAGTGATGAGGTTTGCTTCCTTCATAAAGGTTACTTCATAAATAAAAGTAGGGTCTTGATTCGGTGAGATTAGTGTCCTTAATGTCCTTATAAAAACAGACATATAAAGGCCCCCACTCCCATGCAAATGACCAAGGAAAGGCCATGTGTGTGCAGAGTGAGGAGAAGGCAGCCAACTGTACACCAAGATGAAAGCTCTCCACTCTGCTTGGCACCTTGATCTTAGACTTCCAGCCTCCATAACGAAGAGAATATATACTTTGGTTGTTCAAGCCACCCAATCTTTAGCATTTTATTATAGTGGTCTGAGCAGACTAACACACTCTCTCAGTATCCACAGGTGCCCTCAGAAGACTCAGGGGAACAGTCCTGTGATCCCCATGACATGAGCATCCACCTCCTAGGGTGCCCCCAGGAGGGTGTTCTGAGAAGAAGGGATGGGACTATTAGAGGCCTGCAGGAAATCCTGTTACAACATGCAATATGTTTATGTAACATACAAGCCTTGTTTGTTCATTTCCTCCTTTCCTCCCTTCTCCCGGCTCTTTCCCTCGAAGATTCCTCTCATCCTTGTGGGTAAGGGCAGTTCACAGCATTCCCACCACACAGGGGAGCAGCAGTGTCAGAATCACAGTCTGGATCTGGGTTGGCGGGCTGCTAGGTCTGGGTTCAAATCCTGATTTTTGGCCCATATTATATGCGTGACAGCGTTCGATGAGCACTTTCTCACCTCTGTGGGCTGCATGAGTCCCTGACTCAGTGTTGCTGTGAGGAGTGGCAAGCTCATGTCTACAAGGCCCTTAGCAGGTGCCTGACACATAGCAAGGAGGATGATGGAGGCTGGACAACTACTACTACCACAGCCACGGGCCAGGCATCGGGCTGGCCTCAAGAGGTATAAAACCTAGTCAGCCACAGCCTTTCCCCTTGCTTCCATCTTTGCTCTTCATGTGTTTTATAGGAAGTCTATTCTCAGGGTCCCCATCTGGTATTAAAAGACTCAGATTAGTTAAGGAAGGGAATGTGGTTGGCACCTGATTATGTGCAATTCAGCACTACGCTAGCTGCTGTCTTGTACCATTTCCCAAATGTTCCGCCTGCACAAGTCTGGCCTCCTCAAATAGACTGTGAGCTTTTAGAAAGCAAATTGTATACCTCCTTCCCCACAGCTTAGTCTGGTCCAGGACATACTAAGGGCTCCACAAATACACTGAGATCAATCAGGGTAGGGAAAGAATACCACCCTTCAGGCCTGGGTTTAAGCCCCCTTCTCTTACTAAATGTGCGTCTGAGCCTAGGGAAAAAACGAGCAGGACCCCTTCAAGGGTTGGTGTGAGGGTAGGATCAGATGACATGAAGGGAAAGTGCTTCGTTTCTGTAAAGTACTCTGCAAATGTCCTTCATTGTTATTTGCTCGGGGGCACATTTATTCATTCATTCATTCAACAAAATATATGTGAAGCACCTTCTACCTGCCAGTCACTGTTCTAAATACATGGATAAGCATTGAACAAGAAGACAGCAGGAGTCCCGGCCCTCAGGGAGTTGATCATTTAGGACTAAAGACAATCACATCCTCTCATCACCACAACTTGTATCAGGCTGGCACAGAGAGGGAAGAGTTTGGGCCAAGGTAGAAGAGGGAGTGCTCAGAAAAGTCTGGTAGGACAACCTTTGCAAACTATCAAGTGATGTCCTAAGTACACAGAGAGCTGCAGAGGGCAGGGAAATCAGGTTTCAAACGCTCGAATTGTTTTGTGATCTTAAGCAAGTTCCTTAACCTTTGAAAGCTTCCATTCCCACATATCTACCTGTGGAATAATCTCACTAATGTCAGCCACAGGGTGAGGTTGAAAGTGATGATGGTTACAAAAGTGTCTGGCACAGGGCTCCCTGGCTGCAACGTGACCCCAAGCCAGAAAATGCGAGCTTCATTTCTCAGTTTCTCCTTTGGGTTTCCTTTGCAAGTAACTTCTTCCCTACCTCTCTAGGAGTAAATAAAGATCCTGGATTAGGGCTTGGACTTGGGAAGTGCCTCTCCTGGGCCACATGCTAATGCAGCAGGCATGAGCTCATCTGTGGAGGCTGATCGCGCCCCTCGCGGGAGCAGGACCAGTGCAGTCTCAGAGGACTCAGGGGAAGCCAGGACACAGGCTCTGCCCTCCAGTCTGACAGCAGTGCTGCTCCAAGGATTCCCCCTTCATGCTCCAGTGCTGGAACAGTCTCCACCAGGGGCTGAGATGAGTTCAGACAGAGTGCAGCCACCCACGCAGACGCCAGCAGCAAAGCCCTTCCAAGGTACCCAGATCCAGGAAGGGGGGTGCCTAGCACACCTCAGAATTCATTATCCACTATCTGAAGCAACTCTTTGTGTCTTGGAAACCAGGGAAGTCAGGCAGGCAGCACCAGGCCAGGCACAGAGCAGGTACTTCACAGTTACTGGTTAAATGGCTCTCTGGCAAGAAAGACAGATGGAAGGAGGAAGGGTGGAGAGATGGAGCAATTCAAATCTGTTCACATTCAAGTATCAATAAGACCTGTGAACCTTCTCTCCCCAAAATAGCCATGCATACACACACACTTGCACTTTGCATACAATTTTATGGCACTCACGACTCTCCCCAATGAAGCACACCCATGGGTACCTGATTAAAAAACTGTCCCAAGCAGCAAAGATTATAGTGAGGGATTTGATCCAGCCATTTCCTAGATATGTGCCTTTAACTTCTCTGTGCCTCAGTTTCAACAATTGTAAAATGGGGGTAATACGTGTGCCTATTCCTTCAGGTTGTTCTGAGGGTGAAATGAGGAGATTCATTCAAGCGCTCTAGTTAGTGATGAACTGATTACAAGGTCCCCTGAAAGGGACTGGGCACTGGTGATATTGTCACCAACATGATCCACTCACTCATTCGTGATATAGTGAGTGCTGCCTGCTTATCACACCGTGAGCGGGGCTCCAGGCTTGCTGCAGGGCATGCTCACTGGCTTGAGGAACTCACAAGCAAAGGGCAGGTAAAGAATCTACTATAAGAGAGCAGATTTCACCAAGAAATAGAGGGGCTGCTTCTTTAGCTTTGTCCCCACCCAAAATCCTGGGGAGAAAGTTGAACTTAACAAGTTAGTGGCCAAGGTCAGCTCTGGCTGGCAAAGGCCAGGCAGAGGCTGGTGGAAAACTCAAGACTAGAGGTAGGTAGAAAGGTTTGGGACTGCAGATATGGAGGTGAGAGTCAGGGGCAGAGCAGGGCTGAAGGGGGTGCCATGGTGGTATGACCCAGGGTGGACAGTTGACACTGAAAAGGCTAGGGCAATAGGGCCAGCAACCATGGGCAGAATTTCTTGTCTTTCCAAGGTTTGTGCAAAACATGGATCCATTATCTCCGTGGGACAATGTCCATAAGTTGTTTGTGTTCACCACCGTTCCCCAAACCCCTCCTACCATTTCTTCTTCTTAGGTTATACATGAACTATATACATTTGGATACTACATAAAGCAGGTACTCTCATTATCCCCCTTTTATATACGAGACCAAAGCACAGAGAGGTGAAGACACCTGCCAAAAATCACACAGCAAGTAAGTGGTGGAGCTGGCCTTGAATGCAGATGGTCTGAGTCCAGAGCCGGCACTTCTGGTCTAGCCCCAAGCTTTCCTGCTGTTCTGTGCCTGATTTCTTCTAACACCATTCTCTTGGGAGGCAAGAATTCACAGGGGACTCTCAGGTATGGTGGAGCACGTTGGAGTCAAAGGACAGATGGAGAGGGAGGTTCAGCGCATCCTAACTATGACTGGTAGGTGACACTCTCAGCCTCCCTCTTAGTGCTGGGGGCTGCAGCCATGCCACCAGCCTGCTGGGATACTCACAGGGTATGTTTTCCTTCAGCGGCTTCCACAGGTGGAAGACCCCGGAGGAAGTGGGCAGGGTGGGGAGGAGGGAGCGGCAAGCACATGATGATTAGTAATAACGGCTGTGATGAGCGTGCCCCTGGCCCTGCATGGCTGGCTGAGCCTGTCAGCACTGGCTCCAGCTCCCAGCTGCTTGACTGCTGCTGCTGCAATTGGAGCCTGAAGAGGGGAGAATCTGGAAGCAGGAGAAGGAGGGAAAAGAGGGAAAAGATTTGTGTGCCTTCATCTGAGGATGGACTCTGGGACAGGGCTGCAGAAATGGGGCAACTGAAAACTACAAGTTATCATGTAAGTTTCTTTTGCTATTTCCTGTGAGACCCATGACATTCACAGCCTGGGACAAAGATGACAAAGAAACACTGGAGTCCCCTTCTTAGATCATGACTTACCATGGTTCTGGGGGATGAGTGCAGGCCTGGAAGAAGATGGACGCAGAGAGTAGAAGGGGGTCTGGTTTTGACCCTCCTCAGGTGGAGCACTGGGCAGGACTGAAAACCTGGACTCCGGTGGAATCTGGGGACTAAGGAGACGCTGCTTGTTTCCCAAGTAGAGTGCACAGGGCCCCAAGCCCCCCTCCCAGCGAGACCAGCCCTCTATGTGGCAGGAGAGTGGGACAAGACACTAGTCTGTCTTTTCTTGTGGTGGGCTTCTGAGCTACTTCTCCTGGCCAAGACTGCAAGAAGAGTTTCTCCCCTGTACCCAAGAAGGGTATAGCACAGATTGCCCCAGAGAATCAGGAAATGTTGGTCCTAGGCTGGTGGGGGAGAGGGGGAGGTAGCAGCTGTCACCTGGATGGCTTAATGACCACAGGACATCTGGGGCTCCTACAAAGGACAGGGGGCACACCAGGGCACCAGCCCACCCAGCACCTCCAAGCTTCGTAAGGCCACAGAAGGACGTTCAGGCAACACTGGGGGGAAGGGGTGTCCTGAGTTGACTGAGTTTTCACTTCTGCTACCCGAGAAGAAAAGGAATTTGGAATAAAAATTAAGTTCAGTGAATTAAGAAATAAGCAAAATGACATTCAGGCACACCAGAGTAAGTTGCCTGGAATTCTCAGCTACACATACAAAGATCATCACAAACTTGACAGCAGGTACTGCTCTTGTCTCCATTTTCTAGATTAGCAAACTGAGGTTTAGCAGTTCAGAGGTTCATAGAGGTGCTGTGCTTTGCCCAAAGCCATGAAGTTGGACTGTAGAGTCAGGGTTTGAATCCAGTCTTGCCTGTCTTCAAAGTCCAGCTGTTAACCACCAAAGGAAGAAGGTAAGAGTGGGCAGAGGGAGGAGAGGAGGGGGAGGAGACAGTGCACATCAGGACGAACAGGTGCAGTGATGGGGAGATGGGGAGCTGTGCCCTCATTCTCCCTCCCGGGATGATAACTCTGGGTCAGAGGAGAGTGGTTTATTGGTTTAGGACAAAAGGGGACATGGGCACAGAAGCTAGCACAGGAGGAGGGAGATGCAGGAACACCCAAAGAGCCATTATCACCTGGTCCAAAAAACATCACTTTCTCCCGAACACCCTGGGAGTTCCCTTCCTGAGAGGCCAGGCTGCCCCAGATGGAGGCTCCCTACTCTGGCTGCCACAAGACACTGCTTTGACAACTTCAAGATGATTTCTATTTTCCCTTCCTGCACTGGGCTGGCCCCTAGCGAGCAAGGGGGTTGGGCACGAGCTAGTGGGGGGGTGGGGGTGGGGAGGAGCTAATTGACAGTCCAGGGCTCTCTTTCTCTGGGCTGGCATTTGCATGGTGCATTAGTATTCCTGCCTGCAGCTCAGGGCTGTTCTGGATGGAGGACGCTATGCAGATGAGCATTGAGCCTGGCGTGCAATGAGCACTGGATGCAGTTTGCTAGGAATCAAGGTTAGTGAGTAAAAGGAGGCCGAGGAAGGTTGCATTTGAGACTGGGGCTCCTCTGCTGGTTCCCACTTTGCCAGTCCCAGGAGTCTGCAGTCTATGATATATGAGCTCCTAGCCAGTCCTTCCAAGGATTTGGCCAGCATCCACTAAGCTCTTGCTCTGTCCTACTCAGTGATGGAGCCAGAGATGCAGAGAGGTGAGGTGGGCTCAGCCCTGGCTGTCAGGAAGCCCACAGTCCTTTGAGGATAGAGCGTCATGAAAACCATTTGAAGACAAGGGGAGGGTCCATGGCAATCAGCTAAGAGGCCACATTGGCTCAGAGACAGTACATTTAATTCAACCTGGTGTGGCAGGGAGGGCAGTGAGGCAGAGCATTACAAAAGAGGAAATGCTGGAACTGAGTTTTGAAAGAACAGGAATTTGCCAGCCAGACACTACTCTAAACATATGACTTCATTTTGGGGAGCTTCCCTGGAAGCAGCCACGTAGATGCTACAGTCTGTTTCACTCATAGTGAGGCCTCAATGTGCAGAGCAATGCATCATGAACCCCACTTATAGATTTCCCAAATGATTGGTGAACTCACTGGAGAATGCATGTCCAATCACCATGGGTGACTTAACTTGATAAGACCTGTGTGATCAATGATTGAAGTGAGAATCCGTGTCACCCAGAAACAACTGAAGCTTCCAAAAGATCTCCCGGGATGGAAGTTTCTTGGCTTCTATATGCAACCTGATCCAACATTTTATCATGCCTACAACTAGTCTCATCAACGCCTGCCAATGCCTCATCTATGTCCGCTAAACTAAAGAGCTTTACTCTTAGTACTCCATGAAGCAGGGAATGGGATGCCTTGCCTAAGATCACATGGTGCATGTTACGAGCCACATAAAGTCCTGATCATTCCAAGGTAAGGCCCCCAGTGGAAAGGGCAGCTCATGGGGGGGGGGGGGATATGGATACTTTTTGTTGTTGTTGTTGTTAAAGATTTATTTATTTATGCAAACAAGAGCTGGGGTATAGGCCAGAGAAGCAGGGGTTGAGAGGATTCACCAGAGACAGAGTAAGGAGCAGAATAGGCAGGTCTACTGAAATACACTGCTGAGGGGAAGCAGCGGGCGAGGCAGGAGAGGTCTGCTGCACCCTGTGGGAATCTCCATGGCTGGGGATTGAACTCATACTACAGTGGTTGTTATAGCTTCACAGTGCAGAGATTTAACCCCTTGCGCCACCAGGGAGGCCCAGGATATGGATACTTTTTATGACAGGCACTGAATGAATGAAATGAGGGTGGGGGGATGGCTGCGCTTGACCAGATGGGAGTTGACCTGCACCCCAGGCTCTGATTCTGAACTTGCACATCATCTCAAGAACTGGAAGAGATTCTCCTCAGAAAATAAGATCTCTTTTAGAGCTAGACTAATCAAATCTAGAAAGATCTTTATATGCCTCAGAGATAAGCCCCTCATTTTATGATGGCCCTGGAAAGAGAAAGAGGTTTGTTCAGGGAAACAGAGGGAGAGAGCAACAAAGTTGGGACTATTGACTAAGGGCTCTAGAAAGATATACTTTAAAGTATCAAAATTTGTCCTCCCCTCCTGAACCAGACCCAGTTTACTTTTCGCTTCCTCTGGCTTCCATCCTGGGCACAGGAAGACCTCTATGTCTCAGCTGTATCTCTTTCCCTTCACTGAAATTCCCTCAAGATGAAATAATATCACATAAAGTTTAAACTAATATCTAGAGGAAGTTGGTACTGACCCGGAATGCAGACTAAAATGTAAATGACTGATATTTTACCATGACCCAGATTTGCTAACTTAGAGATATGCAAGAAGTACAGGCACTGGAAATTTGAACTGCATGGGGGGTAGGAGATGGAGCTAGGGAGCAG
This sequence comes from Scalopus aquaticus, assembly GCA_004024925.1. Taxonomy (NCBI): domain Eukaryota; kingdom Metazoa; phylum Chordata; class Mammalia; order Eulipotyphla; family Talpidae; genus Scalopus; species Scalopus aquaticus. The sequence continues at coordinate 43,756 of PVIJ01006170.1, forward strand.
CCTGAATCCTCAGTAAATCAGGGAAGCAGGACTCTGCTTAAACAATAACATGAGTCCTAGAGGAGAAACTCTGACCTATTTCACTTACTTTTCACCTCTACACAAATGCTATCTTGTGTGATGCATTCATTCACCCATTTGAACATGCACACATTTGTCTATCATTAATAAATATTCAACACCCAATTGTACCCATCTTTGCTGTAAGTGTCAGGATACACCAGTGCCAAGATAGATATTTTCCCTGCTTTCTGGAACTTTCCATTGTTATAGCAAGTGGAAGTCAGGCCTGAGTGCTGTAGATAAGCAAGTAAATAAGGTCATGACTGACGATGGCAGATGCCATAGGGACACTGGAAGGGCTCCCTTTGGGGGAGCTGATGGGGCCTGTGATAGACGGCATCATTGAGAAAGGGAGTTCTGTTCTGAAATATTTCGAATTTCAGAGAAGAAAACTCAAAAAAAAAAAAAAGAAATATAAGGTCCTGGGCCTCCAAGAGTGTGCTGGACCAACACAGAGGGAGGTGACAGGTTCCAGAGATGGATGCGAGGCCAGGTTGCAAGGGGCCTGCCATCCTTGGTACAGAGTTTAGATTTGATGCTAAGACCAGTGAGAGGTTATAGAAGAATTTTTCTCCACTTTTTATTTTGAAAAGATTATAGACTCACAAGAAATGGCAAAAATAGCACAGAAAGGCCCCATGTGCCCTTCATCCAGAGTCCCCCAGAGGTAACATCTTATATAACTGTAGGACAGTCTCAAAATCAGGAGGCTGACACTGGTGCAGCCCTCAGAGCTTGCGCAGACTTCACCCATTGTACATGTGCACGTGCATGTGCGAGTGCACATTTGTGTGTGTATTTCTGTGCCATTCTAGCGCAAGTGTATATTCCTGTAACTATTACCAAATTGTTCCATCAGCAAATTGTTCCATCCCTGCAAAGGAACTCCCTTGTGCTCCTCTTTATAAAGTTGTCCTAGTCACCATGGGAGAATTTGAATTTTTTGGTGGGTAATGGGAGGGTCTGAGAGCTGCCAGTGTGGTCAAGGACAAGCCCTATCTAACCTAGGATGTCCGAGAAGCCTCTCAACAAAGCAGGTTCACCATGAACACACATCATTTTGAATGCCTTCCCTTTGTAATAACAGAGGCGCGAGAACAGAAAGACTAAGCAAGTCAAACAAGGTCACACAGTTCTTCTCATGGCTTACTGACTGTCTCTATTTAGATGACTCTAACAACCCTGCAGAGAGCACTTGGGGTGTCGGTTGCTGGGGGACCGTATATCATGAGGAGGAGAGGCCAGGACTCTGGGTCAGGATGCCGTGACCCTTAATCTCTTTGCACCTCCCCATCCCCGTGAGTGAAATGGCTTATCACCTACAGCAAACAGTCATGGTGAGGAATTGATTAGAAAATACTTGTGAAGTGCTAAGTATAAGGAAAAAACATTTCTGCTCCTAACAAGCCAGCACTGACCCAAAAGTATCAGCAAGAAGTACAGTTCCCTATCCCCTCTTTGGCCCCCCATCTCTCCTTTCATTGGGAGGGTGGAAATGATCTCATTGGGAGCTCTCAACTCCTCTAGCTCAGCCCTTTTAGATCTCTGATGGCTTATAGGGCCCAGCCCATGCTCCCTACACATGACAGCTAATCAACGGGCCCACTGCATAGTTTCAGGATCGGGGGACATGCAGGAAACTCCCAGTCCTCTTGCTCTGCCTTTAACTCAGTGGCTAAATTCCCTTTACCAGGCCAGAAGCTGGGCACACATTTTGGCTTCAGGCCCCATTCTCCAATGCCATGGCCAGCAATAATAAAAGGAGTACTTTCATCTGCATCCAGTATCTTCGGCTAGTTATTTCTCAAGTGGTCCATGGGAAAGGCATGGGATCAATGGTTACCTTTAAACTCCCAAACCCAGCACAGTTCTGGGCACAGAATCCCTGGGTTCTATAATGCCACGGTTTTATTTACAATTCAGAACTCCTGACTGATGTGGGTGTGCATTTGGGCAAAGGTGGGTGTGGTGTAGGCAGGGGATGAAGAGGACGTGGTTGAACAAGATGGAGAGTGGAAGAGAGAGGTTAGGGATTGGGATGGCACCAAGGAAGTTCAGAAGGGTGAACCCTGTGGCTTTTGAATGAGGCCAAATCTGCCCAGCCCAGTGTCTGTCCCCACGGGATGGTCTCATGCCCTTTCTGCCGACAATGATGGCTTCCTGTAGTGGCTCCTCCTTTCTCCAGGGGAATTTCAGATTGTTTCTGGCAGGCACGCTCGATATTCAAGCTAAGTGCTCCTGAATGATGGAGACGGCACCCCCACTCCCTCTCCCTCTTCTAGCCTCCTAGCTTGCTCACTCACTGTCAGGGGCCATTAGGTCAGCCTCCCCCACTGGCCAGCTTCCTACCTTTGGCCTCTGGGGAAGAAGGCACATCCTTCGTTCCCAGCACTAAGAAATCTTCCCTCTGCTCAGTGGCCAGCTGGGCTTGGGGTCAGTGTTCCTCCCTATTCAGGTCTGTAATTACTCCCCACAGACAGGTCGGCTAATGCACAGGGCTGGCTTCCCTATCCCATTACCGCCTGGAGGTTTAACGTCTTCCCTGCAGGGACTGTGGGCATGTGAATTCCTGCCCTCTTCCAAGTCTTTGGTCAGTCTGACCCATGCTCCCAGCACACGGGCTCAGGACTCCCTTCAGAGACCGTCAGTCTGAATCCTATTCCTCACTACAGCGGTGGCTCATGTTGCATCTCTCCCAGGAAGCTTTCCCTGATCTTTTTTTTTTTTTAATTTTTTAAATTTATATCCTTTACATTATTGTGTATTCCCCGCAGGTTTCCCACCACCAATTCACCTCTGAACCATGACCATAGTCCCTTGTGCTCTTTTCTCCTCTGTTTTGGTCCCTCTTCCTCCCCCTCCCCTGTAGAATGTCTCTTATTTGTGGTTGCCTGCTAGTTTTTGTTTTTGTTTTGTGTGCTATTTTCTCCTCCTGATCTCTCATTTGGCTGCCCCATATTCCTCCTATGAGTGAAACCATTCGATATTTTTCTTTTTCCTTCTGGCTTATTTCACTGAGCATGATCTTTTACCACATGCATTGCTTGACATTTTGATACTCTGATACTTAAAGAGACTGCCTGCTCCTTTGGGCACCTACACTTGATACTAGGTATGGTTCCCTCTAGGTGTGCTAAATAAATTGTGGCTGACTGGATGGCTGGATGGCTAGACAGATGGGTGGATGAATGAGTGGGCTGGTGGGTGGATAGATGGGTGGATGGATGGATGATGGATGGATGGATAGAAAGGTGAATGAAGGAATGGGTGGACAGATGTGCATTTCTGCATGTATCCTTCTCTTCTGACACTTTAACCATATATTATTTTGTTTTTCTTTTTAACTGCTTCATAGAAATGATGAAAAACCCTCAGAAGAGACCTTTTCCTAAATGTTATCCATTCATAGCCCAACACGTTCTGTTCAGTCAACCTCCTACTCTGTAGCAGCCATGTCTCTGCCCTTGAGAAATTCTATCTGTTGTGATGGTTCCTGACTTCCTGGGACCCTTTTGAAATCTACTGAAATCTCTGTACCTACCCTCTTCTGGACACACACACACACACACACACACACACACACACACACACACGGAAAATATTGGGTCCATAACCTCAGGGTTATGAGTGATGGGGGGCTATTGCTGATATGTCTGTGGATGGCTTCAAGCCTCTGCTTCTCTTTTGTCTCTTTTAGGCTAAATTCCATTGAGGGACCAAAAATTTCTGTAATTCTTGGCTAAGTTTAAGAACCCCTAGTTTGGTAAGAAGGACAAGTTAATACACATTTTTTATGCCTTTTGCTAAGGGCTCTGCAGGAGGTACATTCAGCTTACATCTAGGGTCACAGAAAATGGCGTGATTAACTCATTTTGAGTGGGATGAGGTCTCAGGGAGGTGGGAATCAAGAAAGAGATTTCAGAAGGGCTGACTCTTGAGTCACCAGTAGAAGTTTACCAGGCAGACAAAGGGAGAGGAGGAGGAAGGTAAACTTGTGCAAAATACAGAAGCATTTAGCGGATGCTGGGGAGAGGGAGGAATGGGGAATGACTACTAATGTGTCAGGATTTCTGCCTAGGATGATGAAAATACACTGTGATTAGACAATGGTGACAGCTGAAGGCTTTGTGAATATCCTAAATCCACTGGGCTGCACACTTTTTAAAAAGATGAATTTTATGGTCTATGAGTTGTGATGGTTAAATTTATGTGTCAACTTCGCTAGACTATGGTGCCCAGTTGTTTGGTCAAACACTAATCTAGATGTTACTGTAAAGGCACTTTTGAGATGAGATGAACACTTAATGATTTAAGACTTTGAGTAAGTAGATAATGGTCCACAATGTGGTGAGCCTCATTCAATCAGTTGAAAGTCATAAGAGAAAAGACAGAGCGGAGGAATTCTATTCCTAGTCTGCCTTGGGGTTTGAATTGTAACAGCAACTTTTCCCTGGGTCTCCAGCCAGCTGATCTTACCATACAGATTTCAACCTGCCATCCCCTATAATCATGAAACCAGTTCCTTAAACACACACACACACACACACGCACACGCACGCGCACATGCACACGCACACGCACACACACACACACACACACACACACCCTATTGCTTCTGTTTCTTTGGAGAAGTCCTCTGATTTGTTAGTGAAGGATTTATTCAGTAAATGATGGCTTGGGTCACTTAGCCTCTCTGAAACTCAGCATCCACTTCTGTTTGGAGCAGGCCTTTGTCCACACCTTCTGAGCTTCTGGGAGGATTAAATGAGAAGTTACATGGGACAAAACCTGACTCAGGATCTGATAAATACCAAGGGATCAATTCTTCCTTCCTCAGGACTGGCCTCTGGCCCTAATAACAATGGAAAATCTAGAAGGACAATATTAGGGACCTTGTTGGTCATTTTTGAATTAAATTGAGTCCAGCTGTGATCTGAGGATGGGTCTGGGCACAAGGATGTGGATCCTGGAGCACAACTCAGCTGTTTTTCCTGGGCTCCCTGCTTTGCCATTCTTCACATGCCAGGCATGGCAGCAGCGTAGAAGCTGTTTGCTTCCTCTGAGCCTGTGTTCTCAGCATTCCCCTTTGCAAAGGGGACAGAAACTCAGCCCCTGAGAGGCAGAGGGCGGGTCCCTGTGGAGACTCAGACCTACCCCAGCTCCTTTGCAGATTCCCAGAAGTGGTTTCCAGGATAGCCCCTCAAATCTACATAACCCTGAAGGTGGGTTTTGGAGGAGGGATTGCTGTTGACCCACAGAGCTCAGTTCTGGGATCTGTGGGCTTGCATTTAAGATATTAGTGAGGGATGGAACAAAGTCACCAGCTGGAAGAAGGTGGTATTCTTGTCCAGGTCTAAGGTCAAAGGTTCCCAAGATGCCAGGAGTTAAGTAGGGATGTAAAAGAATCAGCTCTGACCCACACTGGGTGTGGCTGGAGATTGGGCAGGGAAAGGGACTATAAATGGAAGAAGATATGGAGAAAACAGGAAAGAGAGGCAGAGCCAGAGAGATGGACATAAGTGAGAGAGAGAGGAGAGTGGAACAGAATGCTGAGAGAGGGTGGAGAGATGGAGGACACAGAGAGGTAGAAATAGGAGCCCAACTGAGAGATTCCAGAAAGGACAAGAAGGGGAGAGGAGAGACAGAGCAGAGAGAGGGAGAGTACAGAGAGGAAAGTGAGAGTGAAGACAGAGAGAACACAGCTAGGAGGGAGAGATGGGGCAGGAGTGAGAATGTGACCTCTTGGTTTCTTCTTGTTAGCCTTCCTCAAATATGTGTGGCAGGGAGGAGGGAGCTGACTGGGAGTCATCTGCCAAAGCTTGAGGTCACGTGCCTGGCGAGCTTGTTTTTACTCTCTGATACATGACATGCTCTAAATGATCTATTAAAGCAGAGTGAATTCTACAAATGCTTCCACCCACTGCCGCCCCCTGGGGAAATGTACTATATTTGTGGGGTGACTCATCTTGCTGCCACAACTCCTGGGGATCGAAGGCAGAATGCTCATCATGACTTCACCTTCAAAAGGCCACTGGGATGGAGGGGACTGGTCTAGAGAGGTGAGTGTTTATAGAGGAGAGATTCGAATGGAGAGTCTGTTGATGCCATAGTTGGGGTGGTGTTCTCCCCAATGACCCTCAGGGTTATGAGTGATGGGGTGCTAACGCTGACATGTCTGTGGATGGCTTTAAGCCTCTGCTTCCCTTTTGCCTCTTTTAGGCTAAATTCCACTGAGGGATTGGAGAATGTGCCTGAGAACTTCCTGTTTCTGTTGGAAGCTAAGTGATGAGATGGAAAATGTCTGCTCTGTCCTCAGGTCACATCTTAATCATCATTTCTTGCTTTTGGTGCCACCCACCTCTGCTTCCTTGTATTTCCCAGAGTCATAATATCACATTGGCCAGTGAGGTATCCTCATGAGTCTCTCACGCTGGGCAGACTGAAAGCTCCCGTGATGGCACAGGCTGAGCTCGGAGCTATGCCCTTAGCTTTGTGTGCCCTCTCAAGAAATATTGGAAGAATGAATGACCATAGTTTTGTCTATTCGGGTATCTAGCAATGCAGAGTTTTTATCCCACAGAATTTTTTTTATTTTTTATTTTTTTGCAAATAAAGGAAAGTGAAGCTTGGAGACGCGCTGTAACTGACCTACATTGACCAAGCAGAAAGACAAAGAGGGAGTTTCACGGATATGGGCGTCATCCCACCATCACCACGGAATCTTGTTGCCCTACACAAACTCATCATCCACAGACACTGGCCTCAGTCACACAGTGATTTGCACCCTCCCTTTGTGTCCTCCTAAAAGCACAAGGCACTGCCTGAGCTGACCATGAAACACATTATGTTTCTCCAATGACTGACCCATCAACTCCTCTGCAATGACTTCACACAAGCCTCCCGCACCAAGCTCAGTTCTTTGCATTCTTTCTATTCAGATTAACTGGAAATTCATGAAGCATCACGAAACCACGATTCCTGGCCCTGGTTCCCCTGGACAGCAGCAGCCCAATGGCCAAGTATCACAGGAGGGATTTTTCTGGCCACATGAGCCACCAAGTAACTCACAGAAAATACATCTCCTCCCACCCTGAGTTCTGCAAAAAAATCCCTCATCCCTTGCCTAAGAAATTGAGATGTTTTCTTGAGGATGTAACTCCCTGTCTCCTCAGCTTAAGGGTTTTCTGAACAAACCTTGCTTCCCTAACTCTAGATCTTGTCTCTCATGATGGCTTATTAGCCAAGTACATGAGTTTTCCAGAAATTATGACCTCTGTAAGACAAGTTTGAAAGCAACAGATGCAAGAGAGTCTGTGGAAGCCAAGAGAGGTGGTCTTAAAATGGAGAGGCTGGTTCAACCCATTTTAAGTGCTCAGAACTTTACCTAATGCAGATCTGGGTGATATCCCAGGGTGTGGCCCCAGGAGAGCTCAACAGCTGCATTTCCTCTGAGGGAGGGGAGTTTGGCTTTGGTTCTTGTGGTCCTCCAGCCTTGGGTTACCTGGGTTGTTCACACCACAACCCAGGCAGCCCCCACCCCACAGTTACCTGTGATGTCAGTGTAGCAGCAGATAAACAGGTGGCTCAACAGTCTGCATGTGAGCTCTCGCCAGGCCCAAATGCTCCAGATTGAGACCAAGGTCCACTTTTGATCCCATGCATCCTCACAAACAAGGCGAATGACAATAAATGTGCAGAAAGGCTGTTCTTCCCATTGAATATTGGAAATTGAGAATTTACACTTAAGTTTGCCAGGGGAGAGAGGGAGTGGTGCTATGAACTATCTGAAATAGTGTATGACCAGATAAAACCTCTTAAGACAAAAGGAATGGGTCATAGTAGCACCATGTGTTTTCAGGTAAGTATCCCAAATATATGAGTGTGTATGACACTGGGCTGCAGTAGTGGAGGGAAGATTTGGAAGGTATTATACTTCTGGAATTAATCTCTCTCTCTCCCGCCCTACCTCCCTCTCCCTCTCTCTTCCTCTGACTCTCCTTTTCTCCCCCTCTTTCTCTCTCTCTCTTCTCTCTCACAGATTTGACACAACATGGCTGGATTCCTGTAACATACCAGTTAAAATCTTCCATAATTTTGCCAGGATCCTGTGGACTGTTCAGATATCAATGCCCAAACCCCAACAAAAATAAATTACATCAGAATCTCTGGGGGTGATGGCTTTTGGCAGGGGCATAGGTCCTCTAAACATCAACATTGCATGTACCTGGCTTTGCCATTAATCAGTTGAAAAATTACCTTTGTTACCTGATCCTTGGTTTCTTCAAATATAAAATGAAGCAAATAATTGCACAAATTTCAGGAAATGTTGTGAGGACTTTATGATATAACAGACATAAAGAGCCTTACTTTGTGCTTGACACACAGCAGAGATTCAAAAGTTGGCCATTATTATAATTACTGCTGTTATTCCCATTAGTAAATATTGGCTAAAAGGCTACCCTTCTTTACCCCAGAGAAAGCATATGAACTTGACCTGAAATGTCCAGAATTAAGGTTGATGGGCAACTTTGGGGGAAAGTTAGTGGTGTTAACAGGAAATGTGTTATACTGCCTCAAGGGTGGATCTTTTCTTCGTGTAGACACCAAGCAGTGTCTTTTCTTGCTGAAGACTCTTTTAAAAGTATTAATATTTTCCACATCAGAGGGAAGCATAAGACTGCAGTAGTTGATACAGCACTAAGATTCAAAAACTTTTTCTGCATATGCAAGCAAAGAATACGACTTAGAAAAAAACTGCTCAGAAGCTAGAAACGGCCATTGCAATTCAGACATGACCTTGAGGGCCACTCAGCAAAGACCCTGCTATGAATCAGACCCTTCTTTCCACTAAAATTAAACTATAAATATCGATTATTCTAGAAAGTGGGTGGGGTTAGTCTCAATATTTCTTCCTGTCATGGTAATAAATCCCAAGTAAATAAATCCCTTGAGTGGACCGACCGTGTGTCTGTATTCTTCAATCACCTGGTATAGATCCAAAAGAAATATCAAGTCTTTTGTACATATTTGTTTTACAAATTAAAAAAAAAAGGTTGTGCGAGTGACAGCTTGGATGAGAGGTTAAACTGTTAAGCCTGCCATTGAAAAGATAGATTTGAAAGTTTTATCTCAATACAACATAATTGAGCAGTGCTACAATGAGATCGGAAGCGGTAATATGAACATTTCTTAATATGAATTTTCCCGTCACTAAAAGTGACCACAGCCATAGCAGCAGCAGCACTAAGGTCCAACTACTGACTCCCACGTGCCCCTAATTGCCCAGTCTTTGTTTCTAGCATTTGTGTGCACTGAGAGAAGCAGGCAAAGTGGAGGGTGTACTGAGGTAGGAAGGCAGCTCCTTTTGTGGCAAGAAAGTGAGGGTGGCCCCTAGAAAGTCAGAGGGTAGGGGCCTCCCTGGTGGTGCAACGGGTTGAGTGCAGTGCTGTGGAGCTGTTGGCAGCTGCGGTATGGGTTCAATGACCGGCCAGGGAGATTCTCACATGGTGCAGCAGACCTCTCTGGCCTCGCCAGCTGCTCCCCTCAGCAGTGTATTTCGGTCAATCTGTCTGTTCTGCTCCCCATTCTGTCTCTGGTGAACCCTCTCACCACCCCACACATCTGGCCTGCACCCCAGCATTGCATGCATAAATATAAATAAATCTTAAAAAAAAAAAAGAAGAAAGTCAGAGGGTAGTTCTGAAAGGACCAAGAAGCTGGATTAAAGAAGCTTCCTCCCGTCAAGCTCTGACAACTTGACTATCAAAGGAGACAGATAACTATAATTAATTAAAACACATGGAATTTGTTGAAGGACCATAAGTTCCTAATGAAGCTCCAAAGGGAAAAACTGTTATCACTTGTCCAAAGAGGGTGAAGATGACAGTTTCATTTTATATTATTTTTAATAGCTGCCTGGTATACAGATGAGTGATATCCTTTCTTCTATTAAATGTGTGTTGGCTTAATAAACAAAGCAAGGCACTTTTCTTGCAAGGAGGAAAGATTTTTAAATATATTAAATAGTCTTGGGGAAAAAAAGAAATTAGTAGTCATGCATAATAACAGATAAAGAGGATGCCAATAATGTAGTAAGAGATAGTGAATTGGTCAAGTGTCTTCTCAACGACAGCAAACCACTGATTTTTGATCCCTGGTTTCCTAGGAGATGAAACACATCACTCTAGGAAACCCTCTGATTGCACAAAAGGAGATCTTTATGAAAAGCATGGGATTTTACATTCTTGGTGAGACCACATTTAATAATGTGTCAATAATAAGCATAATAATGTTGGCAACCCCTTTATAGGCGTCCCAACAAAGAATCAGTAACTTCAGACCTGCTGGTGTGGAATAATATTTTCTTGTAGTTCTGAAAGAAATCTTTACGCCTAGGAGAAACTAAAGATTTCTTTTTAACCCTAGTCCTCAGGAACTACCCTATTCATTTTAAGGAAGTAACTTGGAAAAGTTTAAAAATCAATGTAAAATAATGAAAGAAAACATTGGCAGTTCTTAAGCTATATTTTTTCATGTTTAATTGCCATTTTAGAATTTGAATGCTTTTTTACTAATTACTCTTAAGAAAAAAAGCATGCACATAATTGATTTAAACACAGTAAATACAAAGCAGATTTTGAAAATAAAAAAGAATGAAAAAAGCCCATAAATATTCATAACCTTTACATTTTTTAATGTATTTAAGAGTAAAGACAAGTATATATTTTTTAATTATCCTGATGTTTTGTGCGCATTTTGACTGACTTTTTTAGTGTTGAAGGCTTTCAACAGAGTCTGACATGTTAAACTTACGGTTTTAATTAAACGTTTTGGAGAGTGTGGTTAAATAATTTTGCAACCAATATTTATATCTGAGAAATTCTAATTGGTTCAATTTTTAATAAGTTTTGATTTATCAATTATGCACATAGTGTTTGGATGTCAAGAGAAATATTGCTTCATAGATTCATAAGGTTGGGAGTTGAATATTAAATATCTAGTGATAAATGTCCCACAGGCAAGAAAGGACTTATCAGTGTATCACACTCAATTCCAGAGCCCCCAGTGAGCCAAAACATGAACTATTACTCTATGGAACTGTACCAGAGACAAAAAAAATGTTTTTGCTTGGGTGTATGCTGCACTATGCTTGCATTTTAATGTAGAGATTCTCAGATATAGAGAAATCTTTGTATGTCAAGGGACTGATCAAATGTAGCTGTCCATGTCCTGTGCAGAAGGTGAGAGTTCTCTTTAGGGCAAGGGTTAGAACCCCTCACTCAATTACCTCCAGTGTTCTCTGTGACCTGAAATTCACTTATTTTGCCCTAGCACTCTGGTATTATTATTTATATATATTACTATATTTTACTATTAATTATATCATTATTATTTTAACTCAGAAAAGCAGTAATCATCTAGTCTATTGTCTGCTCAGAGCCTTAAGCTGGGGAGGGCTTTTATAAGCTCCCGGGTTACAAGCTTCCCAATTCTCCAGGGGAGTCCTTGAAGATCTGCTCCTGGGTAGCAACCCCAGGCATTTCTGGTTTCTATTGGTTTAATGTCTCCTTGACAGGTTACTTGAAATCCCACTTATCAAAGTAAACAGACTGAAACATTTGGAAGCAAATACCCTGAAAATACTGCCACCCCTTTGTTTTCTTTCCTTTCCATTAATCCCATCTAGACTCACATATGAAACTAACGCCCATATGCTACTTATTTGCAAGGAGTGCTCAGCTGTCTGTGTCATTTTAATTCACCCTAAGCACCTTGAAAGCCCCACTATCCATGATCTCAAAGCTAATGCCTCACAGAACCTTTCTTTTTTACTTTAAATCTGTCAAGCGAGTCCTATTTAAGCGAACCCCAAGATGCCAAAATTCTCACCTAGAAACTGAGACTGGCAGGCAATAGTTCTGACAATGGAGAACTGGGCTTGACAGGGAGCTGGTTCTCCAGGGAAACCCAGCAAGGGAAATTGATGTTGCAGCTGCAGGTCTTGCTGTAAACTTCCAGGCATGGCCTGAGATTGGTCTCCTGGGCCATCAGTGCTCAAAAGGTAAGACATCAGAGAGAGGGTCCCACTGGCCTGAAGGACCCATGTCCTCATTAGGACTGTCATTAGCATCAGGTGGCCTCTTGGGACTTGAAGGCCAGAGAAGGGTTTCCTCCCACCAGGAACACTGCTGCATCTCCTGGTCCCCTGAAAGAGCCAATTGAAAGGCGCTCTACCCTCTGCCTATGTCTGTGACACATGACATAACCTGTGACACATATGACATATTATGATGACTATGTAGCAACTAAGCAAGGAACTTACAAAGCCATGAAATGAATATGACTAGCATAAAAGTCTGTTTGGATAAAATTTCTATTGTTACGTGGCCCAGCGGATCTTCCATCATTTAGCCCTTGCTTCCTTGCTAGTTACATCCTGAGCAGCACCCCATGATTCCCTACATTGCAGGACAGAGGTGCCCTGGATTCCACCTGCTACTTCCAGCCTCCAGAAGGTATGAAGGTCCAAGATCCACCTCAATGAGCCTTCTCTGAAGCCCTCCCTGACACCTCCCCATGGCCAGCTGACTTCTCCCCATGCTCCTTGGATGCAAGCCTGCTGGAGCTTTTACCATATATTACCACAAAGGTTAATTTACAAATCTCTGAAGATGTGAACTCTGAAGACAGGGCCTTATTGGATTTATCTCTCTCCCCAGTGGTCTGCAAGGGGCCTGCACCCAGCAACACTTTAACATATTAGTTCACTGAATGAACTAATGACTTTAAACTAGGCTGCTAAGTAAATAGTTAAGAGCCAACCCATGAAATACACATTTTTCAAAGATGGTTCTATCTTAGACTTGTAATAAGAAATATTTACTTTTTGATAGGTCTAAAATCCCAGAGTGAATTTACAGGCCCTGATAACATATAGGAAATGTCTTTGTCTCTGGGCCCCAGGGAAGGCCATTTATAATAAAATATTTTGCACTTCAAAACTGTCTTTGTGGTTCCTAATTTATGTTGTGCATTATTGCTAGGACGTGGTGAGAATATTTTCCTTTTTCCTGAATCTGAGGTATTTGAGACTCTTGGCAATCCAATAGGGTGTGTTAGCTTGCTGGGTAACAATGCTTGTCTCTGAAAATGGATCACTAGAGCAGAGATCTGCAGAAATGAGTTATTTACCAAAATTTGCTTTAAAATAAAAAGTTTCGGACTAGTCACACCAACATGACTGAGAGTCACATTACTATCCCATCACTGTAACTTAGATACAATCCTTTACTCGACAGTCAAGAAAAAGTACAACATGTCTATTTTATAACGTTGAACCAAAACCTTTTTTATTCATTCTGTTTATGAACAGTATGTTTTTAATTAATTAGCCATGATGAGGGGGAAAAACCCAGATTGGAACAGAACAGAAGTCTGCTGCTATCTCATAGGACACTAAGTCAAATTCAAACATTGAGAAACAGAATCTGTGGGTTCCTGCTGGAACTGAGAGGGCAGCTCGACACTTCGATATTTCATCATCTGTTATTATGATTAATCAAAGATGAGCATCTAAAGATTCGGAACTGTGAATTAGAAACAAGTTTAAACCAAAACAATGCAAATAATCTTGCAATCATTCCCCCCTGACTACCCACAAAAACATGGGTCATATGCGACCCCTGAACCTGTCAGTAAAAAGGGAAGATACTAGATCATTCAGGATTTCACCATGAGCTGAGTGTAGGGGGTGGGGGTTTCTTGGATAAAACTGGGTCTGTTGGAAAGGGAAGGGGCGGGAGGGACTCTTGAGTATTCGCTCCAGCATTCTTTTTTTTTTTTAATTGTTATTTTTATTTATGTCTTTTACATTACTGTTTCCCACCACCAATTCACCCGTGAACTGTCACCACAGTCCCCTGTGCTCCCCTCTCCCCCGTTCTGAGCCCCAATCCCACCCCCCTCGCTGATTGACGCTCTTGTATTTGGTTCTCCTATATTCCTGTTATAAGTGAGACCATTCTATATTTTTCTTTTTCCTTTTGGCTTATTTCACTGTTGCTCCAGCATCCTTTAAGCCCCTGAAGCTCTAGTGATAAGCACTCCCCAAAGGGGCCTTTGCCCCAGTTGTGTTAGGAGATACATACAGAACAGAGAGATATTTTGAGACTTCTTGTAACTTTGTGGTTTTCTCCTTTTGTTTTGTTATTTTTATCCCCTCTGTTTCTTTGTCTTACCAGCATTGAGAACCCTTAACTTAGAAAAGCCTGAGAAAAACTGCCTGCTTGTTGGTGGACAGCAACGTGGGAGGCTGCCTCTGGATCAGCCATGGAGTCAGGGAGGCTCACCTCACAGAGACCCTTCCTGCCACAGTGAGCAGAGTAGCTTATGTTCAAACAGCACTTGGGCCCTTTGTGGGGCTGGCGCACAGTAGGTGGTCTCTCTTTGGAGACTGACTGTAGAGTCTTCTCTCTTCAAAGGTCTACTACTTGGGATGAATTCCAAACTGGCTCCTGCTCTGCTTATATCCTCTTCAGGGTTTCCCACTACAAGCCTGATTGGTCTGTTTTTCACTCCTAACTATTTGATTGGTGCTGCTAAGCTCATTCCTGTTTTCAATCCAGATGGTGAGCATAAACTTCGCATTGACTGCTGACTAATAGTCAACTAGTTCATTTATGATCCTGGCACCTGATACAAGGGGACAACCCCAATGCCTTCCTAGACCTGACCTCCACCGGGGTAAAGGCAGGCTCTGGGCCAGTGGGCACTAGGGAGCCACAGCTGGAGTCAACCTCAGTGGGCTGGCTGCACATAGTGCCCCTAGGTAAGGTTGGATGTAACAACTGGGGGCGGGAGGAGCTCCTGCAGCAGCAGTGGAACATGGGTGGTGCTGCAGGGTGGGCTCTGCTGGGAACCTGCCATGTTGTTTGACACTCTAAGGGCCTTTACTGTGGGAGCCCCAGGGCTTGCTTGCTCTGGGGCCAGGAAAATGCAAATGCAGCCCTGGTGGGGCTACATACCCTGGAGTGGCAGGACAGGAGAACCTGTGGGTGCTGCTACCTCTGCTAGCTGCTTTCAGAGCAGCGTGGGTGTTGCCTATAGGCAGCGAGTTCTGGGGCCCGTTGCTGGAGGCCCAGCAGGGCTGCTTGTACTGGGGGCTACAGGTAGGGAAATGCCTGAATCTGCTGCTCAAGTGGATGCAGCCAGAACCGTGGAGGGGCTCAGGCACTCAAAGCAGTGGCCCCTACACCCAGTAGCTAGGGACCCTGGTGCTAAAACCCTGAATTCCCTTCCACTTCAGTGTGATATCAGTCTGATTATAAAAAGTGGACTCACTCAGGTTTCTCCCAGGATATTGACCTCTTCCATGAGAAGGCAGAGTCTGCATTCTGCCAGATTTCAAATCCTGACCCCACCATCAACTAGCTCTATGACTTGGGACACACTGCTTTTTGCCTTCCTTTGCATTGATGTTTTCATCTATAAAATAGGGATAACACTGGTATCTACCTTATGAGAGTAGCAACAACTGGGCTGTCGTGACAATATAGTGAGTTTGCGCACATAAGCTCTGAAACACAAGGGGCCTGGACATACAAAGCATTGACTGAATGTCAGCTTTCAGCATGATTGTTGGCAACCTGAAATTGCAGCCCATCTCTTACCCAGGCACATCGACCCACTGGCCATAGGGGTAGGTGCGGGTCCCACCATTCCCACCAATAGTTCTGCCCCCAACAGCCCACTGAGGAGGCTTTCATTTCGAGGCCTTGCTTCCAACTCTCACAGAGGTTTTGTCAAATTCAGACGAAATTACTCCCATTTTGCAGATTGGAAAACTGAGGCTCAGAGAGACCACATATTTTCCTGGAGTTCTTTCTGGCAGTCCATGGCAGAAACAGGACTGATCCCTAGACCTCCTGACTCCATGTTGGGAGCTCTTCTCTCTTGGGGAGAAAGTGAAGCAGGCAGGCAGAAGAAGATAAGGTCAGTGGACTTGCTGCCCCCACCCCAGCTCCTGCTGAGGCCAGAAAGGGCTCTGACACGCCCCGCCCCACTGTCTCCACTCCTCCCACCTGGCTGCCAGGAGGCCTCCAACAGAGAAGTGAAAAATGAGCCACTAAATGTATTATGACTTGTGAGACTGTCTTAATAATTAAGCTTTATTAAAATGAACACCAAGAAATTTCCTGACACGGCCTGCCTGGCGTAGCTCATCAGAAGGTGATAAATGAGTGGGTTCTGGGGAAGGAGAAATCTGAATGGGAAGTAGGGACAGAGAGCGATCTCCAGTGGAGAAGCAGCAGGAGGAGGCAGGCGTAACCCGCCCTGAGCAATGCGGGACCTGGTTCACTACATTCCTGCTTCTGTTCCCATCATGCCTGGGTTGCACGTGGGTTTGCAGCACGGCCTAGTGAGTGGAGCTCCTGCATCAGAACAGACTTCAAATCCCAGCTGGGCCAATAGTCACGGTGGCAGCTGTAAAGACATTATGAGTAAACTTAGCTCATCTCTAAAGACAAGTGGGTGGGTAGCAGTCCATCATTGGAAAGTTGGCCATCATGGGAAATTTGGTCATCTCTTCTGCAGACATTTAGCAAGATATTCACCAAATTGTGGTTTCTTCTGGAAAAGGCATTGGGACTCAGGGATGTGGTTAGAGCAATCCCACTATCTGGATCTCCTACAATAAGCCTGTATTGCTTTAACACAGATAATCAATGAACAACTCAGCCCCCATATGAGATGGCCTTTATCAAAGCAATTGTGAGCCAGTAGGATGAGTGGCCCCAAGTCTTGTTTGAACAGGTGGACTGAATCATGGACTGGGAAGCCCTGTCCAAACAATATAGCCCACCACACTGACCTTGAGGCACTATGCCACACAAGAAGCATTAGATCCTGTCTAGTGCTTATCTCTTGTTTTCCTGAAGGAGAAGGCCGAGAGCCTGCGTGCACAGTTGGAGTGTAACCCATCTGTACGTGCCCTAGCATAGCCCATCCCAGAATGAGCTATGATGCTGCCCTCTTCTTCCCAGATTCATGGGCTTAACCCTTTAAATTTGTCCTCCTAATGGCAGGCTAATTCTCCATCCCCATACTGGCTTCCTTGTAAGTGTTTCAAGTTGATCTTGCCTGGTCAGCTATACCTAGAACTCTCTGGTGAATTCTTTCCCTAGAGGGCAAAGGACCCTCTCTTTTGAGTTGGGTGCCTGTAACACATCCATCTGGAGCACTGGGTATGCAAGGCGGAGGATGCACGTCCACTGAAAGTTGGCCACAGTCCAGGGAGAGGGGCAGGAGCATATGGGCAAGATGGAATTCTACCCACACGGTGTGTGTGCTAAGCTGCAGTGAGGTACATCCAGGGTGGCAAGTATCAGAGAGGAGCCTTGGGAGAGGCATCCCAGGTAAGGACACGTCTGGATTTTGAAGAAGACTAGGGCTGTTTAGAAGAAAGAAGGAAGCAAGGATGGAAAGTTCCAGTGAAAGCCCAGAGGCATGAATAAGTTGTGAGGCATTCAAAGACTTACAGCTCTGGTGATTGCTTGGGTTTCTAAACAGGGATATCAACTCTACCATCTGCTTAACTGATAACTCTGCCCTCAGTCAATAGCCCAGAGTAATGGCATTCTGAACCTCGCCAGAAAATATAGTCTTGAACCTCTGTTATCCCCATCTCTTATGAAGAAAGAAAAAGTCCTGTGGAAGGAAATGTTACTTATGGAGTGAAAGACATTCAAGTCTGCAAAAGTCTAGGTTTTATCCTTGATACAAGTCAGGGCATCAGAAAACTTGTACCGAGGAAAGGGAGATCAATGGAACAGAATGGAAAGGGCAGAAATAAAGCTGATACAAATGGGAATTCAGGGCCAGATAAAGGTGGCTTTGCAATTCAGAGAGAAAGATGACTCAGCCCGGGGGCAAGTCAGCAGAGCTGAGCAGTGAGCATTTCAAGCAAAACAAAGCTGCAACCCCACATCTCACACCCAAACATGGGCCAAACATTTGCATACGAAAAAGATGAGACTATAAAATGTAGGAAGAAAACATGGAAAATGTTTTTATAAAATCCTCCTATGAACACTGATCTCAAAAGCCACTAACAAGTTGGACCATATTTGTGCACTGAGGAGGTGTTTGGGGTGAGCGTGTTGGGGGGAAAAAAGGACGTCTGCAACAAACTCCACAGGAAGGTTTGTGGACCCCCACCTCAAGCCAGAGAGATCCAAGACCCCTAGGGCTACGAATCCCAGAATTCCATCATCATCCAGAAGAGAGGATTACCGGAAACTGAGGGGTGGAGTTAAGCAGACATGTTGGCTATATAACGAGGGCTTTTGACCTTGGGGGGCTCTTGCTTCTCGCAGGGCTACAGAGTGCCACTGGGGTTTCCAGCTCTTTGGATCTGGTAGGACGTATTTGGAGATTTATCTCTCTCCCTCACTTTCTCTTTTGTCCCCGAGTTATTCATTTTTTTATTTCCCTTCCTTTTGTAAATAAACCCTTTTATTAACCTTTTTGTGAATGCCTGCAATGTTCTTATTATAAGTCCTTTTTAAGCGCACGGGTGAGAACCCACAGTCAGGCACCCCATTGTATATCGGGGTTGCCCTGTAACAAGCGGGAGAGGGAGTGGAGACAATGAGAACAGCAGCTCTGGAGAGAAATTTGGCCATGACCCACAGAAAGAGATGAAGCCACAGCCCAACAAAGGGGTGAAGGGTGAAGGGAGCAATTTTATGAGAGGCCATGCTTCTAAGATACATTAAGCAAAAAGGCAATACAGAATATCAGATAGAATAAACTTTTTTTGTGTAATATGGTGGTGAAAGGAGGGCAGGTTATCTATGTATACCAAGAAAATTTTGGGGAGGGTACAACGACACCAGTAAGGAGGATCACGAGGGGGACTGGAGCTAGGGGGCCTCACCTTTCCCTTCTATACTGGTTACATTTTTTTATCATCATCATATTTTTTGAATAATTAAAAACAATTAATTTGATGTCCTCAAAGGGAGCTCTCGGGCACTAAAAGTATTACTCAAAGGTTTCTTCGGTTTCTAAAATTAATATTCAATTTATTAAAGTTACAAATTCATATAGAACCAAGTTTTTCCATAAGCTTTAAAGTTCAGTTTACAAATCTCATTATTTATTTATAAGTCTAACAATTAACCATCAGTTTTAAGGGGACCTTTGAGAAATGTTTCTTCTCATTTACAAATGTGTTTAATTAAACTGCTCTAAACAATGTAAACTGCATTTACAGATTTAATATATCTGAATCTCTTTTTAAGTACTTCAATGGTCTAGGAACCTCAAGTATTTAAGTAACTACTATAATTCTAATTCATTCAACTTACAAATATAGCAAAGCTTACAAGTTCTGATACTTATTTAAATTTAGTAAGATTTCAACTTAAAATCTGACTGCTACATCAATTGCTCACTTAAATACTTTACATTAGAAGGGAAAGCTAATCTATGTCTCTAAAAGGCCATCTTTTCTTAAACATCACAAGTATATTAATGCAGTTTATTGCAAAGAACAAATATTTTAATACAAACCATCTGATTCTCCTCTACATTTCTATATGTAATTCTAAACTATGGAAGAAAATAAGCAGAAATCAACAGTCTTGGGCTCAGAAAAAACTACAAAACCAGAGTCAGCTAAAACAGAGAAATCTACCTGTAGATTACCATGTATGTTGCCCAAAGACTCAACAAACCATAATTTCAAACCTCCACATTTTGTTGCCACTACACTGCTGGAAGGGTGAACAACAATGAAATATATGACCAGACCCACTTGGCCACAAAGGCATCCTTTATGATAAAGATTTTATGATCTAGTTCTTGCATTTCTCACACACAGATTGTATCTCACCACAGAAACCCCCCTAAATGTATACAGTCCACTTCCCTACTTTTATCTTTTCCAAAGGATGTTAGAAAATTGCCAGATCCCTGGTTCTCAGGCAAATACTTTGTTAGAGAATAATTAATATACTCTTCCTATTGTTTGCATTTTACTTTTCATGGTGGTATATAAGCTGTACCCATACCTCAGGAGAGCAGGTAGAGCTGACCAGAACTCTTTCTGGCACTGCCCTGCCCTCTGAAAAAAAATTCCCCTATTAGCCTTTTCTCATTACAATAGTGATTATTTCAGTCTGCAAGATCTTCCCAGCATTGGAAGATGCTTACCTACTATGGGCTGAAGTTCCTAGCTGACTACAGAATTTCTTGCAGTCTATAGCTGGACTATATTTCCCAGCCTCCTTTGCAGTGAGGCATCACCATGTGATTGCATTCCAAGCAACTTGAAAGCCATGTAACTTAACTACATATTGCAATATGAACCCCGAAACAGCAGCACTCACTGAATTGCATTTGAGGATTGTTTCTAATTCTTTCACCACTTCCTGAAACCTAGAAATGTGTTTGCACCTGGATACCTTCCCTCCTTCTGTATCCCAAACCTTTCCTCTCCTCCTTCTGTAATTGTTGCTCTAATATCCCCATTTCCTCTGTATTCCCAATACTTTCTCATTTATATCATCTCCATGCATTAAATTAATAATTCAAGTTTTCCCCTCAGTGACCACTTCAACCATGTCATGCACCCATGGTCCTGCCACTGTCCCCCTCTCATTTGAAGATTTCCTCAAAGCCTGGACCATTGGTGGGGTCTAGTTCTGCTCCCTGTCACTGCACCTGCTTCCTGTCACTGCACCTGCTTCCTCTCTACATTTGCACCTGTCTCTCCTTTCTTCCTGTTAGAATTTAGAAGCTGTCCCTCTTCCCAATGAGAGTCCAAAATAACACCTTGGTTCTCTATGAGACTTGCACTTCCTTAAGTGTCGAACATACAAGCTATCAAGCTCTCCCTCTCTTGGGAGTTCTGCTAGGCCCACCCCAAGACTCCATCCACACAATGATTTCTTTTGCTTACCTTCTGCCTCCACCTTCCACGTCATCCCCCAGACTAGAGCCTGAGGCCCTGAGCCAAGTCTCTCACTCAAGGCCAAAGGTGCAGAAGATGTGGCTTTGGTCTAAGCTGCTTTGCAAAGGTCTGTCATCTGGGTAGGGTTTTTGTGTTCAGCTCCACCCTGGGGGCTGGATGCAGGACCAAGAGACATGAAATGAAGCTGAAAATGATGACTAAGTAGAATCAATCCCACAGGCTAATGAGCATTAGGAGAGAAAATGCATAGAAGTGATCTTTTGGTGAAACAGACCTAGAGTACAATCAGGCTGGACTAGACAATGGTGAAGAGGGTGGAAGAGTGAAACACATTTGTTTGACATCATTTATGCCTGACACATCTTAGAAACACTGTAGGCATTCATCTTATGTCATCATCCTGGCAACTCCACGGTGAAAATTTTATGTACTTGTACAAGTGAGGACCCAGGCTCAGAGAGGGAAGTCATATCCCCAGGAACACACAGCCTCTAGGAGGCTGAGCAGGACTGCAAGAAAATTCTTCCAACTTCTGAGAGAATGCTGTTCAAGAAACACTTGATGTTACTTTTAGATTCTTTAAAAGCAAACTGAACTAGGAATATGGTTCCTTCCTGCATGCACCCCTGAAGTGCACCTGCTGCCATAGGTGATAATGGTGTCTACAGATATCTGCAAATTGCCTTCCCCCGATCCTTCAGCACTAATCCTGCATATTGAAAGACACAACAAAGACCATTATCCTGAAATCGGGGCTATTTCCCCTAATACAGTAACTTTCCTTTAAAGTTAAATTGAGAAACAAAATGACTGGGCCATATCCTTTTAATAGCTACTGAGTGTAAATGCTTTTTGAGAGCAAATGCTCCTTCAGAAAAGATCATTTCTAATGTTCTTTCAAATTGACAATTTGGAGGGTGAAGGGGAATGTGATTAGAAGACCAAAATAACAAAGAATTTTGAGACTAGCAAAAATGTTGACGGCACTAACGTGTAATTTAAAATGCCAAAGTGCTGGTGCATTTTTGATGCCAAATATACTTAATCAGTAATAATCCTGTCCCTCAAGAAGGCTCCTAATTTGCTTTATTGCCTTTTTAGATTTGTCCCCTTTCATTTCCTAAAATATAATCATAGTTCAGCAACTCCATCTGCGAGCAATGCGTGCATTCTGGGTGGTAATGATGTACAACCAGCGAATAACAATTCCTTAATCATGCTGCTGCCTCCATTGTCGCCTCATTTGGATTCATGGTTTTCAGAAAATTCAATTATATTTGCAATTTCATCAAGAAATTACTCAGATAAATAACTGACAAAGTAACAGTTCACTTATTTGTCAGAAACTAAGCAAAAGTGGGAGGGGGGAGAGAAGAAATGGCAAAAGACAAATCTGATAAAAAGCGTCATAAAGAAGTTTTGCTTTCCTGAGAGGTTAAGAGGATGGAGAGTGACAGTTTTACAGCTGCTGAAGTCAGCTTGGACTGAGGAGGGAGGAGATGGGAGTCCCAAAGTGCAGCTGCCTTATAGATCAGGCACAGCCTAACGTCCCTCTCTGGAGCCGTCACTGGCATTTGCGACGCCTTGGTCCTTGTCGCAGGTGGGAATTTATGACAGAACATTTGTGACCCCACTGCCACCTTTATCATCAGAGTTTCATATTGGATTTCTGTCACCACCCGCTCCAGATGCTTGCTGGTTGCTGAAGAGAGGCCTTACCTTGATGTTGTTCTTGCCCATCAAGATTCTCTGGGTGTTCTAAGAGAAACTTAATCATCCACAAAGCAGACTAACTTAACAGCTGTTGGCCCTGCGCCTCTATGAAGGAAATTTGGCCCTGACCCATCTGCTGTCTGAGAGGATACAGTCACCACACAGAATGTCTCTGATGTGTGCTCAGCACCCAAATCTGTTCTGTTCTCAGTTCCAGGTGCTACCAACTAAACATCCTTCTTGAAGTTTCCCTGGGAAGCGGGACTGGGGAATGGAGTCACAATGGCGTTCACTGGAGTGCAGTGATATCACCAGGCATGTCTGAGGCTGCCTTTGCAGACAGTTGCTAGCCCGCGACAAAAGCCCCAGCTCAGGCCATTGATAGGGCATGCTGTTCCTGGACAGACTAGGCCTGTTCCCTGGAAGGAGAAGCAGTCATCTGGTGATAAGTTTCTTTCATTCAAGGAATGTTAGCTGAGACTCTTCCAGAAGAGTCAGACCTGGTGATGGATACTTAGGGCAAAGCTAGCTTTGGGAAACAATATTATAATTGAGGCTCTCTGCTCTCTAGCAAGGTCCCTATCAGAAATATATTTCTCACCATCAATTAGTTTGCAGATAATTTTAATTGAAGCTTTAAAAAAATAAATTCACGGTGACAGGAGTTAGATGACATCAATGCCCTTCAGTAAAGACCTCCAGGGACACACTTTATATGAATAGAGTTGGGGTACTGACTCACAGAAGTGAGGGAGGACATGTACCTTGAGGTACTGTGAGGTGTCTCGGCAAGAGGATGTTGGAAAAGACTTAAGACAGGAGTTTAGGCTGGTGCTACTGATTTCAGGGAGCATTCTAGGGAGTGAGGGATTGCTCTGGATTGGAGGCTGTCTGGTAGCAAAGGGTGATTCTATCATTGGGGATCTTGATAAGTCCAATCTATAAGGCAGAGGGAATTAGATATCCAGGGAAGCAAAGAACAGTCACTCAATTAACAAGAAAAAGGGGTGGGGCATCAGCCATTTTTGAGGTTTAGATAATGTTGCTGTTTTTACCTGTATTCAGACATGACCATGAAGTAGTTTTAATTGTATTGTCTTCCCTCCTGGCCAGTGCACCCTAGCCTATGTCCATACCCCATGAAACTGTTTATGTTCAAAAGGAGAACACCAGGACGGGACCAGGAGTGACAGGCCTTTTTCCTTTTATCAGGCCACTGTCTCCTTTCTCTGTGACAAACTTCTACAAGGTCACAGACACCTTCTTCATATCCATGTTCTCAGGAATTTCACACATTCTTCCAGCCATCATCAAGCACCTCCTCTGCTACAAATGTCCCGTGCCAGGACCACAGCAGCGAACACGTCAGCCACAGCTCAGCCCACCCTAGACCTGTAGAGGTGACAATCACAGCTGAGATGAATGGACTCCCCTGCTTGGGATGCACCAGGATGTTTGCTACAAAAGAGGCACCAAGCATGGCAGGGGACACTTCCTGCAAGAGCAGAGCCTTAGAAACAAATGGGAAGTGAGTGGTGAAAGATAAGGGGAAAGTGTTTTGAACTGGGTCAGTTTAGATCCTTGAGTGAGGGTGAGGCTGGAGGTTAGGCAGGAGCTGGGCCAGGGCAGGCCTCACGGGACCTTCAGTGTGTCTGATGGAGAGTGATGGAGGACCATGGCAGGGTTTCCAGCTGGAAGGGACATGGAGAGGCTCACAGAGTAACTTACAGAGAAGCTTTTATAACTTAGTAAGCATGCCAATAAGAGGCCCAAACTGCTCAATATAATGCTTGCTGGTTCTGCACGAAAAAGTTGTACTATATGGATGCATGTATGAGTGGATGAATGAAAGAATGAATGAACGTGAGCAAACAAGTGACTTGTCCCCTTTGAAATAGATGGCAACAGAACATGATGGAGATAAGGCAGGAGAGGGAGAGCTGAGTCTCATTTCCCAGGAAGCTCTCTCATGGAGAGAGCAAACAAATGTTAACAGCACCAGGAGAACTTGCTGCCCTGAGCTAAGGGTAAGTTGAAATATCATCTCTGCACTCCCCAGCGGCACAGCACAGGACAGGTCACTCTGAGTCTCAATTTTCTTATCTGTAAAATGGGATGTTACTAGGATTAGAATACCTTTTAACTGTCTGGTTAAGGCTATGACACATAATGGGTTCTGGGTAAATGACAGTAAGTATTAAACAATAATTTTATAACACTGTCATACATCTCTGGAAAGTACAGCTTTATTCCTCTGTGATGGAGGAGTGGAGGAGGAGTGAGGAACAGGCCTTGGACTGGGTCCAGAGTAGCACATACATATTATTTGTTTGCAGTATCTTTTCACTTGTGGCTTTTATCTTGCTCATTATTGAGAAACCATTAAATAAATGATGATTCTTTGATAATTGTTTCTTTTAGTGGTCAGTTTTTCTCAAGCAAAGCTCTCCACTGAGGTCACCATGGCAACCGACCCACTTAGGAGGCTTGCTGTGGCTGACCCACGGTCCTCCCAGGGGGCAACTGGCAACTCCTCCAATTGCCTGAGGCCTCCACCATTGGGCAGAGAAACAATATAAGAGCTTCCACCTGCAGGATCTGCAATGTGGACGGAGCAGGGCTTGGGGTCTGGCACACAGTCGATATGCAAGAAATGTTGGTGGAAGTAAAATGAGGCAGTACCATTTGGGGAGTGGGGGTTATGGGATGAGGCAACTGCCCTGAATCCAAAAATTTAAGATGCCCCACACTGCTGTGAAGTGATGGTGGGCCTCTCCTGGGGATTGATGTGGCCTGGGATAGTTCCATTTATTCATCCATCTATTCATTCATTCAACAACATTAGTAGGCCAGGCACTATTATACAACAAAATAGATGCAGTTTCTGTTCTCACATAGCTTGCGGAGTAGTGAAGGAAACAGAAATAAACAGACAACAGCAAGCAGAGAAAGTGTTATAGGGAGGAGCACACAGGGATATGGGGAAGTGTGCGAGCCCAGACTTGGGTAATCTGGGAGGGCTTCTCAGAGGGTGAGCATGAGCCTGATTCTTGGATGAATGACTAGGAGTTATCCAGGAGGACGGGGCTACAAGTGTAAAGGCCTTAGGTGAGAGGGAACACAGATGACTTGACTGGAAGCTGAAAACCATCTATCTTAGTCAAGGTCTCATTTGTAAGCAACAAACTCTCTGCCCAGATCCTCTGGCAGAAAGGGGATTGAAAAAGCTATACTAGTTGGCTGATGGAATCTTTGAAAGACACTAAAATCAACTTGGAGGCACTGATCTGGGAGTAACCCCCTAAGTCACACTGAAGAAGCAGACCTGTGAAGCTACCCCACTCTGGGAGCTGGCATGGAGATGGTAACTCGAGTGGCCAACATCACTGAGGCTGATCCTGATGTCATCTCTGGATGGTGAGACCCCCCCCCACCCCCTTTCAGCATCTCCCCTCACAAATATGTGCTTTGTGGTTCTTGATTCTTCAAGTCAGAGCTTCCAGTTTCAATCTTGCGGTGGAAGTTTGATTGATGGGACCTAGGTCATCTGTGTCTACCTGAGCAGCAAAGGAGGCTGGGATGGAGAAAAATTGGCATTTGATCTTTATGCTAGCAGGTGAGCTCTGCCTCATAAGATGAGAAATTTTTCAAATAAATTATGGAGAGAAAAGCTGTGACAGTTAACTGACAAGAAAAGCATCCTTGTGGAAGACAACCCATCGAGGAGAGTACGACACGACAATTACCTTCAACCTAATGGAAGGGACAGTCTTGTTTGTAGAGAGCACATGAGAATGGAGATAAAGAGCACAAGAGAATGGATACAGTGAGGGCAGGGAGCAGTGCTGAAGATGGGCAAGGACTAGAAGGAACCAATGGAGTCCATATTGGTCCACTGTGATGTCTAAGGAAACATTTTGAAACCGCACCTGAGTAATGCTGACCTGGAGCCATTCTGTCCTCGAGGTCTGTCTGGGTCAGCAGGACTAGGAAATGTCACCGTCTTCCAAGATAAGGCTGTTCTCTAAACATTTAATTTCCCTTCATCAGTTATAAATCTAACCTTTACAGAAATAATTTCTGTTTCCTGTTTGTAAAGACAAGTTGATTCCTTGAACCTGCAGGGCTGTAATTTCACACCTGAGTTCCCCTAAAACATGCCTTTGAACCTTTCAGGCTGAAGTCTCATGAATATGGCATGACTCCTCCAAAGTCCAGACGGAGCTGCAGAATTGTCAGTCTTCTGAGGATAGGAGAAAGAGCTGAGAGAGTCTGAGAAGACAAACCGTAGCACCTCAATAGAACCAGGAAGCGATGACTGAGACCTCACTTAAAGGATGGAGCATCTGGATCCTCTCTCTCTGGATGGGATCTCTTCCCCAGGATCAGATAGACCAAATCTCTTAAGTCCCTTATATCTCATACAGGACCACTGGGGGATATCCACATTTATTTTGTCCACAAATGATTTATTTTCATCTTACCTTTATCCTTTTAGAAGTAATTTATGTCAGTAAATATTTATGTAATTTTGCTGTTCTTTTGATTTGCTGGTACTGACAGAAGTCAATGAGAAAGCCCATATTCTCCTATAATTCTCTCAGGGTTTGTGGTCTGGGGAGTAATGGCCACCCCAAATATACCAATGTCTGAACCCTTGGAACTTGTGAATTATTATAGTACATGTCAAAGGGGAATGAAGGTCGCAGAGATGGAATGAAGACAGCCTGTTAATCAGCTGACCTTAAAATGAGATTATTTTGATTTTCCAAGTGAACGAAACATAACCACAAGACCTGTTAAATTTGGGAGAGGGAGCCAAAAGATGAAATTAAAGAGAGATTTGAAGATTCTATGCTGGCTTTGAAAATGTAGGAAGACAGCCAGGAGCCAAAGAATGAAAACCTGTAGAAGAAAGGAAAGGTAAGGAATGGATTTTTTTTCTTTAGAGTCTCCAGAAGGAACCCAGCCTGCTGAAACCTTCATTGTTTAGCCCAGTGAGACCTATTTTGAGCTTCTGATCACCAGAACTCTAAGATAGTAAATTTGCATTGCTTTGAGCCACTGAGTTAATTTGTTATAGTAAGTAGGAAACAGACATAATGATCATTGTCAAAGTCTCAGCAGCAGGCAAGAAGTCACCAAGAGGAAGTAAAGACCAAGACCCTTAGGGCATAGTGTTCTGAATGGGGAACAGATGCCATATTGTAGACTTGTTCCTCCTGATAACTAATGATTGCAATTTCTCATCCAGGGATAGTGATTATTACAGAGATGGGAAGGAGTTAAGTCTGAACTGTAAAAGAGCTATTTCATTATATGGAGATTTTAACCTTTAAAATGTATCCCTTTAAGCTGATCTGTTGCATGACCTGTTGGTTTTTGTGATATTAAAACATTCCTTGAGATTGTGTCAACCAGGGGCTTTTGTTTTCTGTTCTCAATGGGTTATATCCATTCGTGGTCGTAACAGAATCAACAAGCATGGCGAAAGTGTAGTGAGTTAATGTGGGAGAGAGGAGGTCTCTACAACATAAGTGAATACTGGGCCTCCCTGGTGTTGCAACGAGTTAAACACAGCATTATGAAGCTATCCAGAGCCACTGCGGGAACTGTTGTGGCATGAGTTCGACATCTGGCCAGGGAGATTCCCACATGGCACAGCAGACCTCTCCTGCTTCACCTGCTGCCCCCCTTAGCAGTGTGTTTCAGTCGATCTGACTGTTCTGCTCCCCACTTTGTCTCTGGTGAATCTTCTCACCACCTCACACCTCTGGCCTATACCCCAGCTTCTAGGCATAAATAAATAAATCGTTAAAAAAAAAAACATAAGTGAATAGTTGGGGTGATCTGCAGCCTGTTGGGAGTAGTGGGGCTCCTGTTAGTAAAACTGTTCCCAGCTTTGTTGGGTAGGCTGAGAACATAAGAGGGTGGGACCCAGAAGTAAAACAGAGCCTAAGAAAAAAATGTAGGGAAATATGGAGCAAAGAATCCTTTCCTAAACATTTAATAAAAAACTAAATTAGCAGCAAATGTAGCTCTTTGGCTGAAACCAATAAGAGACTGCAGCAGATAGCTTGTTTTTGTACACCAAAAATCCATGATATCCCCTTTCTGCCAAGAAATTTGCTTCACTCCACTTGGAGAAAATATCCCCTCTTATTCAGTCTCTGTAGTTAAGATACACCATAACTTAGGAGACAAATGACTTAGAACTGACCAATCACAGAGCTCCTTTTCCTTGGCCACAGTGATTGGTTCATGGCTGGACATGTGACTCAAATTGGCTGATGAAAGCCCTCCAGGTGACCAGGTAATTTGGATGCTGCTGCTGACCATCTTATTACCACAGAGTAGAGAGACTTTCAGAGAGTGAAGGCAGCATAGTGAGAATTGACCACAGGGAAAGGAAAGATTCCTGGACAATACTTGAACATTCAGCTCCAGCTGTGCCTGCGGCCCCATCTTTTTAATCACCTGGATCAGCAAATGTCCCTCCCTCTCCCTCTGCCAAGTCCATATGGACCTGGGTTCAATTCTTCCGTAGTAGGAAGCTTTTTACAGCCTGGAGGCCAGGCAGGAACACACAGTTCCTACTAGCATGTATGGCACTGTGCTGGGCTCTGAGGTATAGTCAGATGAATTCACACCTGACTTCAAGGGGTGAAACACCAAATGGGAGACACAGATGTCTAAAAGGTAAAACTGAATTTAAATCACACTGTTGGCTAAGCAGGTATACATATTACGCCTTGGGTAGCTAGAGAAAGGAAACAAAATTCTATCACCATCGGGATCTCGGAGTGGGAGGCTCCTGTCTTATCACATGATCCAAGGTGAGGGGGTGTTGGGGCACCAGCTTGAGCATTTAACAGAGAGAGGACTGAGGACCAGAAATGGATACCTGGACAAGTTTAGAATTGCCTAGAACCAGGGATGAGATAAAAGTGAAGAGGTAGAATGTCAAAGCTGCAACCCAGAACGGCTGCGATTTCTTGGTAGTCAGGTCAGAGGTCAGAACACAGAAAACTCACAGCTAGACTTGAGCTCAGAGAGTGAATGTAACTGCCCAAGCTTATACAGGCCCGAGGGGAACCCACTGGCTCCAAACCTCCTCCACTATACTACTGCACAGCAGCAGCTGTCAGAAATAGATCATTCCAGTCACAGTTTTCTAAGCCTCACCAAAAGAAACAGAAGGAGAGAAATCCCCAGTTCTCAGACCTTTGCAACCATTAAAGATGAGAACTGAGGTCCTATAGCAGGGAGATTTCCCTGGGTTGCTGTATTAGTCTGCTCCCACTCAGGGATTATTCAGCGGTAAACAAGAGCGAAGTAGGCAGGGGTTGCTCAATATATTTTAACTGTCAGTCTCTCCAGGTTGCACTGCAAGCTCATGAGGGACTGAATGGAACAGATGGTGGGTGGCAATTTCCTGGTGGTGGTGCAAACTTCCTGGAAGCTACACAGATTGCCCACATCTGTCTTTGCTAGGTAGCCCAGAATGATGGAGGAACTGAGGGAGGAGTAAGAAGGACTTGAAAGGTATTGACTCTACCTGATCCTTTCACCTGCTCCAGCCTCTGATGTAGCCTGGGGCCTCCAGGATCAGAGATGATTCAGATCCAAGGAGATCGCTGGAGATGAAAAGGGAGCAGGGGTTATAGGAAAGGAGTGGAGTAATAGCTGCTGGATGTATCTCGGGAACCCATACATGCACTTATAAAAGAAATGCAACTCTCCTTGCTGAGATTTCAAGTTCAAGTCCCAGTTCTGACACTTACTAGCTGCGTGGTCTTAATCAAACTGAGCACCTCAGTTACTTCATTTGTAAGGTGGGGATGAGATAGACGCCCACTCATAAGGTGGATGAGTGAATTGATAAATTTCAGAAAAGCAGGCCTCCTTGGTGGTGCAAGGGGTTAAGTCTCAGCACTACAAAGCTATCAGCAGACACTGCAGTGTGAGCTCGATCCCCGGTCATGGAATTAACCCACATGGTGCAGCAGACTTCTCCTTTCTTGCCACTACTCCCCTCAGCAGTGTATTTCAGTCAGTCTACCTGTTTTGTTCCCCTCTCCGTCTCTGTTGAGTCCTCTCACCCCCCACACCTCTGGCCTACACCCCAGCTCTTGTATGCATCAATAAATCTTTAAAAAGAAATTCCAGAAAAGCATGCTGTACACACTGATGGCAATCTACTCCAGGCCCCTCCTTGGCTCTTCCCACATTCTCCTTCATGGCCTGTTACTCTCTTGACTTTTTCTCTGCTTTTCTTGTTGGCCTGATATGGACATTAAATATATCAGTAAGGGTCACTGTAGGGTAGGCGGAAGAATTGTCAGGGATTTTCCGGCCTCCCCAGTGATGGGCATCTGAAGAAGGGCACGGTGTGACATAGTATGAGGAGCATAGTGAGAGCATAGTGTGACGTGATGTAGTGTAGCATGACGTGGCATAGCGTGACATGGCATGGTGTGGTGTAGCATGTGCATGCGAGAGGCAGACACGGAGAGCACAAGGAAGAAGAGCCCAGCAGCAGCAGTGAGAGCAGTGTGAGAGAGGGGCCAGAACAGCAGCAGAGAGCTCCGAGAAGGTGAAGATTTGCCGGGGGCCAGGAGGCCTGCCAGCCTCCTGTCCCCCCGGCCACCCTACCTGCCTTGCACACAGTTGCCTTGCTAGAAAGATGATTAAAAGCCTGCCAAAGCCACCGAGGTCTCCAGGACTCATCCTTTTGACCTGTCTGAGCAGCTCCATGGAGAACCTGTGCTTCCTGGTGTTTTCCTGCCACAACATTCACTCATTCATTCAACAAACACATGCTGAACATCTATGTGCTCAAGGACTTAGGAGAGGCAGCGAGAAAGGCGAGAGCCCTGTCTTCCTAATGGGGCTCTTTATTGGCCATGACTAGTGGCTCCTGTGATTGATAAGAAAGTCAAGACCCAGAGGGAGGTGGGCTCCTGACTGCAGTGACAGAACTAGCTAATGAGGGAGGGACACACTATTTATCACCCCAGTATTTCCAATCCCAAGCACTAAGCCTGGCAAGAGTAGTCACTCAAGCAATATTTATGGAACTGATGAGGTCAAGAATCAATAATATACATTTTCCTGCTCTTTCTCTGACCTGTACCCAAATAACCAGGCAGTGTATGTATATGGTGAGTGAGAGTTAGGACTTCGCATTGTGTGGCTCATTCACTCCTCTCTTTGCAAAGGGAGAGCTGACAGTTGGGGGGGGCTTTTCCTTTTGCCTTCTGGACATTGCTGCAGGAGCTAAAGTAATACAGCAATGTCACTCAAACATGGGAAACTCCTGCGCAGACCAGCAGATTGTGTCAGGTACACAGATCTGAGGCCTAAGGAAATCAATCAATGAAGAGAAAGGTAAATTCTCAGGCACCAGTATTATTCTTTCAGGATTCAAAAAATTGTACCCCTAACTTCCACTTGAATACAAGAGACAAGAATACACATGGAGATTGTGATGACACATTAATAATGGCACTTAAAATGTCCATGTCCTAATTCCTGGAGCCTGTGAATGTTAGATTACAAGGCAAAGGAGAATCAAGGTGGCAGATAGAATAGATAGAATGAATTTTGCTAATCAGCTGACTTTAAGATGGAAGATTTTCCTGCGTAGCCTGGGTGGACCCAAGTCATCCCAAGGGTCCTGAGGAGTGGAAGACAGGGGTAGAAGAGACAGCCACAGAGAAGGCAGAATGAAAAAGACTTGGTGGGGCTACTGCTGACTTCAAAGAGGGAAGAATACTCTCATGGACGAGTATTCAGGAAGGAATTGGTTCTCCCTTGCCTCCAGGAGGAATGCAACCCTGGTGACATCCTGATTTTAGCCCATCTGGGACTTTGTCATGACCTCTAGAAGTATATGATAAAAACACTGTGTTGTTTTAAGCCACCAACTTTATGGTAATTTGTTGCAATAGGAATAAGAAACAAATGTAGAATCTACTGCCCTTATGTCTACATATTTTAAGTTACACATCAAGTCAATTACTTGCTAAATAAAACATGTCTCTATCTTCTTGCATTAATGGAAAGATCGCCTTTACCACTTGGGCTTGCAGATTTTGAACAACAAAGCATGTCACCATGTGGGGAAAGCAAGGAAGCTCTCAGGCCCAGCCAGTGGCCCGGCTCTGTCCCCTCCCTTCTACTTCACCCTGTACCAGAGGGGCCTTTTGCACAGCCTTCTGTCCAAGCCCACCGACAGCTCCTGCACACAGGTACTTCTTGGGCAGACAAACTCAGGAAGCAATCTCAGGGCTATAGTCAGGGAGTTTGGGGATCCTAGTATGCATTGAAAGGTCTAGATAGAAGGAGGGTGGGGGTTCTGTGTGCGCCAAGGTCTTGTGGCCCTTCCTGTCTCCTCACCTGCGGGAAGAGGCAGAATTGCAGGGAGAACAGAGGGTGATATCTAAAGTAGGGGTCCCCAGGCTGATATCACCCCTTGTCTAGACCCATGGGTAGTCCTAATTACAAGTATACATTTTTAAGTCCAGAGAAAGTAGAGTGATATGCTGCTGGACAGCTGGTTTTGTCCCCACATAAAAATACCTCATTTCCTCTCCCAACACCTCTTTTTGGGATTGGCATTTCCTTTGAGAACTGGCTTGTTCTCAAGCCCCACTGAGTCAAAGCCTGCTCTTTCACATTCGGTAAATAGCCTCAGTTCAAATATGTGGTGAGGCCTCAGGAACCAAATAGGTCACGGGAAAGAGGAATGCAGAATCCAGGGTCAGGACCAATCCATGCAAGTGGGAAGAAAGGAGCACTGGTGTTCTGATGTCAAGTGGTCTCCACCGCTCTGCACTATTCGAGGCTGCCTTGAAAGTAGTGCGCTCCCACAGAAGGGAGATTTAAGAGCAGGCCAAATAGCTATAGCTCTAGGTTTTGTAAAATAGATTGCTGCACATAAAGGCACAGAATCCTATGTCTCCTGGAGCATAATCACATCAGGAAACCTGGTCTAATAGATTGAGTCCCACCTCCACCTCCCTCCCTATGTTCTGGGCTAACAGCATTATTCTATATATGTTCCTCTCTAAAAGAGCCAAAAAGAGCTCCAGCCCAGAAGGCATTGTGGAAGGTGGCTAATGGTGGTGATGTGATCTCCCAACTCCCTTGACAGAAGTCGGGAACTGTCCAGTGTGCAGAGACCAAAGCCCTGATGTTCACCTATGGTCCCTGTAGCCAGATTAGATGGGGTCTGTGGGATGAGTTGTCTTTGGAGACCTCCTCCTGCACAGGGAGTGAGGACTCGTCCCCAGTGGACCCAGGACAGAAGCCCAGGGTTAGGCTTGATCCTAGAAGCTTCGAGGACC
Organism: Scalopus aquaticus; assembly: GCA_004024925.1. Lineage (NCBI taxonomy): Eukaryota > Metazoa > Chordata > Mammalia > Eulipotyphla > Talpidae > Scalopus > Scalopus aquaticus. The sequence goes on from PVIJ01006170.1 coordinate 77,860, forward strand.
TTTGCAAATTTGCAAACTGCATCAAGAAGGGGGTGGGACTTGACCCCAGGCATCTATTGATTATGCCAGGCTCTGGACCTGGGCTCAGGGCCCTGAGGACCTGGCTCCAGAGGCCTCTCTTGCTTCACAGAGCCTCTCAGTCACATGATTTCCTTCCTGGTCCCTGAAAGATCCCTGCTTATCTGTCCCCAGAGCTTTTGTGATACTGTCTCCTCTGTAAGGAACTGCCAAGAGGGAAAGACACTTGCCAAAGATCACAGAGCTGTGGTGCTGGAAGAGAAAATTCAACTTTGCTCTGTTGACAAATGTCTGTCTCTGTCCTGCAGGAGTCAACTTGGGAGGTTGAGGTTGGACATTGTGAAGAATCCTGGGGTGAGAAACAAAGGAAATGTCTGAAAAATCCATAGCCTAAGCCCCTGGAATGTCTAGGAGTTGCAGGAAGAAGGAGTAGTCTGGAAGCGTCTAGAAGTGTACCTTTAGGATACGAGACCCAAATCACCTTTGGTCTTCCCAAACACAAATGGCCCTGGTTGAATTAGCTCTGTAAGAGATTCTTGAAAGTTAAGAACGTGGTTTCTCCTTTATCAATTAACTAAGTTTGTTAGAAACCAACCACCTTTCATTAACTGAAATTGCTAGAAATTAAAGAGATGTTTTCTTTCCTTTGTTACGAAAAAACAATTATGTACTTTCTTATAGGTAATTTTTTTAAAAGTTGCACTGTTGTTATTGAATATTAAAATTTTTATTTAATTTTTAAATTTTTAATATTTTAATTTTAATAATTTAACAATTTTATTTCATTGTAAGCAGTGGTTAACAACATTGCATAAGCTTTGGGGGTGGAGGTTCATACATCTTAGGAATAGGTTGCCACACCACACCCACTACTCAGACACCCATAATCTTCCACCTTAGGTCATTGGGCTTCTACTCCTTTCTCTCCTTCCTCTACTCCTCACCCTGCGGTATCCTCAATTCTAGTCAGATTTCTAGGGTTTGTTTTGGTTTTGATTTTGTGTCTTTGCCTAGAATCTCCATATTCCAGTGAGTGAAATCACCTGGTATTTGTCTTTCGCCTTCTATCTGTATAGGTAATTTACCTGAATAAACCCAGGCTCACAGCTCCGAAGGCAGGGACCATTCATTTAGAGAAACTCAATTTTGGTGTCCCAGCCAGGGTTCTCAGTTTGGCTCTGAATCACCCCTTCAATATATTTCTCTCTTACTAAACTTTGAATTCATTACTCAGTGATGATTACTCAGTTGAGGAGCTCATCAGCGGCCAAGCCAGGCGCACAGCCCACCGCACAGGCCTGCAGGGCACAGGACTTAACAAAGGTTCTGGGAACTGACACTTGAGAGCAACCTTGGCTCCAGCACTGATCAGGGCTTCCTCCGGAGAGAGCAGCAGCTGTGATCATGTAGTAAACAGTGTCTGTGTTTGTCCATTCACGAAGGATCTTCTCATTTTCAAGAACCCAGCTCTGTGATGGGTCTTGGGATACAGGCCTGGGACAGGACCAGGGAAGGGGGTATTCTGTGGCTGCAGATGTCTGTTGCGCCTGTGGCTATCTCCTGGTCTCCGACTCAAGTCCCCGGGACAAAAAGAAACACACAGAAGTGTAAAGCATGTACACAGATGCACATAAACGAGGGCAGCGTGTGGGCACTCCTGCACCAGATGTTCACAGGCAGGGAGCCCAGTATTAGTGGGGCCTGCAGGCAGGCTCTGAGGAGCCTTTCCCCTGAGGGGGCCCCCTCTGTGTTATGCGTCCTGGGGCTAGCCTTGTTATCTGAATCATAAAGTCTCACCACATAGGCGCCTAGTTCTCCAGACAGATTTCAGACCAAGGAGCCTGTCAGAGGAAGGAGGGAAGAAGAGACCCAATGGCCTAAGGTAGAAGATTATGGGTGTCTGAGTAGTTGGTGTGGTGTGGTAACCTACCGTTAAGATATATGAACCTCCATCCCCAAAGCTTATGCAATGTTGTTAACCACTGCTTACAATGAAATAAAAATGTTAAATTATTAAAATTTAAATATTAAAAATTTAAAAATTAAAGTAAATAAAAATTTAAATATTCAATAACAACAATGCATTACATTAGCATTCAATCCTGCCAGCTCTCTTTGGAGGCAGGTACTGTTGGTTTGTCCAGTTCAGAGATAGCAAGGTGAAGTCCAAGGTCATACCACTATCAAAAGGGATTACGATTCCTGCTGGGATCCAGCACCTGTTATTCAAACCAGATAAACTCTACAGTCACAGGTGACCACAAGTGCGAAATACAAGACTAATTTGGCCTCTCAGCTCCAAGAGACGGTCTTAGCCACTTCCTCTTCCTCCGACCTCCTCCCCTTTTCCTCTGTGCGATCCTCTCCTCTGGGGCTCCCAGGACACCACACTCATGTGGCTGTTTGTTTCCTCCATTTCCCCCACTTCCTGGTCTACTCATTTTCTGCCCTTTCCTGCCCTGCATCACCCTGACCTCCTTGCCTCTGACTTCTGGTGGGGTTTGGCCAAGGAGAGGCACTAGAAGAACTGAGAGCAGGAGACGTGGTCAGGCAGTTCTGGGTGATTGCATCCCTGATGCCAAAGTTCCACCCCTCACTGGGGTGGAACACACCCCTTTCCTTGCTCTTGCTCTGTGGCTGAATCTCCAGATACACTGCCATCTTGGGGTTTCCCCCTAGCCTTTGTGTTGAGGGCCTTCCTGCAGGGACCCTGAGAGGGACAACACTCTCCCAGCTTTGCTGCTACCTCTCTGGTCACTCCTGCTCAGATCCCCGCTCCTTGACCTATTAAGCACTGATGATCTCAAGAAGTGCTCTGCTTTTGTCATCCCATACCATCCACCCAGCTGAGCTCTTCTGCCCCCTAGAGCTTCAGTTGCCACCACCAAGATCTCTCTACCATCCTGGATTTTCTTGCTCCAGCCTGGATAATCCAGCTGCCTCCTTGACATTTCCCCTTGCTTTCCACAACATCTTCCAGTCTTCCTTCTCTAGATGAATGACACTACCAGTGACCCAATGGAGCAGGCTGCTGACCAGCCTGGGCTCATCCATGGACCTGTCTCCCTGTGTCCCCCGATGCCCCCCTCCCGCCCCTCGCCCTGTCTGCCACCACATTCAGCCCATCTCCCTACACCTCCACATCCTGGTTCAGGTTCCCATCACATTTAGTCTTTGCGGGTTGTCCACCCACACTCTTGTCTCTCCCCACTCTCCGTAGCTGCACCTTGCTAAATAGTCCAAGAGATCTTTTCACAATGCAAATTTGATACTATCCCACTACATTGTCTCTCAGTGGCTCCTGCTTGCCCGTAGGTCTTATGTGGTCTCCCTGTCAGCCTTTCCAGTGTCCTGTGCCTCACCTGCCCTCTTCCCTTCCAGAAAGAGTGGTCTGTAACCATTCTTTCTATTCATCAGGGATCCCTCCTTCCACGGATACATATTGCTCTTCACACCCTGAGCTCTTCAAGTCATTAACTTCTGCTCATCGTACAGCTCTCTGCTCAATGGTCACAGCCTCAAACAGCTCTCATCTTCTTGGCCAGGCCAAAGTAGAGGCCAGCCTTTTATTGTACTGGGCATCTCTCCTGTGCCTTTATTACAGTTGCCACCTGCACTTATTTCTATGTTTTGTAAGTGTCTGCTTTTGTCATAAGGGTAGGGGCCCCTCTGTCTTGTTTACCTCTGTATCCCTATCACCCAACCCAGTGCCTGGCACATAGCAGTAAGTCAACATTTGTTAAATGAATGAGTGTATGAGTGGCTAAATGTATAAATGAAAGCAAAGACCAGTTCTTCTAGGGCTTGCCATAAGAGCTGTTGTTTGCACTGATCTGGGCTTTTAAGGATGCATAGGAGTTTTTCATTTGGAGAAGGAAAGGTTGTTTTCTTAGAGATAAAATATATTTTTAAAGATTTATTTATTTATGCATGCAAGCTGGGGTGTAGGCCAGAGGTGTAGGGTGGTGAGAGGATTCACCAGAGACAGAGTGGGGTGCAGAACAGGCGGATCTACTGAAATACACTGCTGAGGGGAGCAGTGGGCGAGGCAGGAGAGGTCTACTCTGCCATGTGGGAAGCTCCCTGGCCGGGGATCGAACTCATGCTGCAGTGGCTCTGGATAACTTCATAGTGCTGCCACTTAACCCGTTGCACCACCAGGGAGGCCTCAGAGATAAAATCTATTCGTTGACCACGGAGGAAGACTAGGTCAGAGTTACTTTAGACGGGAATGTCTGAGTTTGCCATGTCAGATGTTGAAATTCACTTTTATCATGGAACTTCCAGTGAAACAGCTTGGCTCCAGTGTCTGCTCATAGAGACACCTGTCAGAGAGTGGAGTCTTGTGCTCAGTGTCCTCCTGTCTCAGCCCCAAGTGATAGGAATCTATGAGTCTATAAGACTATAAATCCTATAAGACGCCCTGAGCCAACCATCTGTGTTTATCGCCTTTTCTTACTGCAGCAGTTCTCGATGTGTATGTGTGTGTGTGTGTGTGTGTGTGTGTGTGTCAGTGTCTGCTCTCTGTTGGCTAAATATGGAGGGGCTTCACCCCACTCCAGGGGTGGCCATGTGGCCCAGACCAAAGCCAGCTGGCGAGTCTCATTTCCTGAGCTACAGCAGTTAGTCCAGGGCGGGCACATGACATAAACTGTTTGATCAGCAAGAAACCCAGGAGGTTTTCAGGAGCTGCTGCCAAAGACGCTGACTCTTCCCTAAAGGACTCCCACCTGCTGGGATGTGAGGCGGGTGCCCAGAGGCCAGTTGGCCACCTGGAGGATGAAAAACTGTCAGGAGACACCACGAGAAGCAAGACCCACCTGGGAAGGCAGAGCGCAAAATGGAATGAAACCAGTCCTGTTCACATCCCCTGACCTCTGTGGGCATCACCCCTTAAACTTGCTAAGTAGGTGACCCATTCATTCCTGCACTACTTATGCTAACTTGAGTTGGAACTATTGTCACTTGAACAAAACAGAGGACTCACCGAAACAACTTGTATATCTCTTCAGGATTGTGATGCCCCCAGAAGCCTCCCCCATCTTTCCTGGGGGTATGGGGGGTGGCAAGGAAAGTCCTTGCCTGGAATCAGTTAGCTTCTTTGCCCTTGGCCTCTTATTTCTGGTTGCCCTCAGGGAGGTCCCTTTCTGTGGGGTGTATAGTTTTCTGAGCTGTGAAAAAACTGAGCCCGTTTTTGAAATGGAAAAATAGGAATTCCCAAGGTGTTCAGAACAGGCCCCCAAAAAATGTGCCACTGGAGCATGTGGGTTATTTCGAGCCGAGGTCAACGAAGGTCCTAGGCCTGAAATGAAACTTTTATTACTCCCTAAACTATCTAGAGGAACGAAAACTGAGTGTCTACCCAGAATTAGGAATTATACCAGAAATTACCTTTTCATGGGAGAATCCTATGTACAGGGCAGGGCAAACATCGGATGACAGAGAGACTGGTCCCTCTTGTATGAGTCACATCCACCTCTTCACCAGAGCCATCTCTCCCTCCCTGAGGCCTGAGGCCCCTCTCCCATTTCTTAGCTCTGCTGGTTGACAACCTATAAGCATGCAGGTGCTTCAAATTATGTAATTACATGTGAATTTTCTCCTATGAATCTGATATCAATTTGCATGTTCTACCAGCCTGAGAGGAACCTAGAGGGGTAGAGGGAAAGTTCTACTCCACTCCTACAACTCCATGTACCTTGTACCTTTTTTGCCAGGGCCTTATGATAAATTTCTGTTTAATTATCTGAGTCCCTCTGGCCTCTTGTGGCCAGCCAGGCAGGGCCCCTGCTGGATGAAGGATGGGGCGCACCACTCTGGTGCGCTGAGTCCTCTCTGCTCTGCAGGCCCATCTGCCTGCTCCCACTGGGCAAAAGTTGCCAATCACGCAATCTGAACTGCAGGCGAGGGGGCCTGCAAGACCCAGGGGAGGGGATGTTGCAGAAAGTCTTCAGGGTTACCCAGGCCCACCCTGTTGTCTTAACCTGGAAATACTGAAGCGGAAGCTTCCCCAAGCTAAACCATCCCTCTGGAGGCCACAAGGTACTGGAACTCTCCCTCCACTCTCTTGTCCAGCTCTCCTGTCCTTCCTGCTGAGAGGCAGTGGGAAGTGACACAGAGACAGACGCCAAGCTCAGCCCCTCCGCCTCTCATCACCCTGGCTCTCCTGACATATTTCAGGAAGGAGCTGTGGCTGTGGCAGGTGGTAAGGGGACCTTCCTGGAAGGCAGCCTGGGGCCCTGGCACTCTGCCAAGCCTGCATGCTCGCTCCCCACCTGCGCCTGCCTGCCAGTTAGCCTGTGAGCTTTGTAAATGCTGCAATTTGTGAAATTAAAATTTCCGACTGATTTGCATCTGGCAGCAGGGGGCAGGGAGCAGAGGAAGGGTAGGTGGGCACTAAAAGCTTCTGGATGGTTCTTGGACTTACAGTGGAGGTGCTAAGTGCCATGGACCTTCTCCTGCTCACCTGATTCCAGGGACAGGGGCTTGAGTGGACTAGGAGGTTCCTGCCAGGGAGGGAAGCAGGGGGTGGACAAGCTCCAGGAAGGGGCACAGGAGCACAGGTGACGAGGTGGGGGTGGCAGTGGGTGAGGCCCAGCAGGACAGAAACACTCAACCAATCTCCTCATCGCTTGGGGGTTGGTTGTTCTCCCCCAGCCTCCCCCAGCCTCCCCCAGACCACCACAGGCAACTTCAGCTGTGACACCCCTGTGTCGCAGGTCAGGTTTCCAGAATCAGTGTCTTAGAGAAGTTTGTATAAGCGGTTTGTTTTGGAAGTGCCTGTAGGAGAAACAAGCAGGAGCGGGGAAGATGAAGCAGGAGGAGGCTGAGGTGTCTGAGCAAGGATGGGCTCTCAGGCCGGGTCCTGGGCAGCACTGGGAAGTGCTACTGGCATTGTGGCAGGGTTGCGCCCCCCCCCACCCCCTCACTCCCAAACATTGGCCAAGGTCCTAGGGAAGGAGGGCAGAGGTGGGATACAGACTCCCAGGCACTTCAGGCTCTGGCAAATGAAAAAGCAACGCCAGGGGCCTGGACAGGTCTCTAAAATGGTGTGACAGGGACAGGCTTTATGGAAAGAACAACCCCCCAGAAAGCAGGAGGGGAGCCTGGGGTTGCTGCTTAAAGGTAGTCCCAAATATGAAGAGAGTCTTGTCTACAGCACTGGCCTAGGGGTGGGGTGACATAAGGGAGAAGGGGGCCTGGCAGGCAGGGATGGGAAGGCGAAGCTGGCCAGCGCAGGCAGGGTGGGCGGAACTGGAGGGCCTGTGAACACACTGTGACTATTCTGGGACCCCCTTCCTGATTAGCAGGCAAGAGAGCAAAGCCTTCTGTAGATTTAAATCAGGACAGGCTCTGTTCTGTGAAGCGGACATGCATGAGGCCTGTGGGTAAAACCAACCTTCCAGCTTCCACTAACGACCAAGGAGCCAGCTAAAAATATTTTAACAATAGGCACCTAGCCTCTGTGTCTCCACAGTGCATTCTTCAGAAGTCAGCAAAATGACAAAACCCCAGCATTTGCCCTGCTCTGTGCGCGGACAGCATGACAGTTCTTAATTTCAGGATCGCTTAGGAAATTGAAAGATCTAAATCTATAGATGAAAACCAGAAAGCCCGTGCCAAACACAATTCCATTTTTTACCATCAGTGCCTTACTGCTCCTTTTTTCTCCCCATCTACATGTATGTTATTCTGTAACCAGGTATAGAAACTGGACTGGAACTTGTGAAGGACGGAGCAGTGCTCACAGAGTGAAGTCTGTCAGACTGCTTTCTGGCTTGAATCCTCACTTTGATTACCTAATAAATTTTCTGTGTAATTATTCTTGAAACTTTCACTTCACTTGACAGGCTCCTTTTCACTTGAAGGAGACCCAGCGTGACCAGGAGAGACCCGTGCTTGGATGTGTCCATGAGCCTGCCGGGACTTGTTGGTAGAGCCAAAACCCCCAATGTTAAGTCTCTTTTGGTTTTAGAAAGAGTGAGCTGGGTGCAGGGAAGAACAGCAGAGGCTTCAGGAGAGCCCAAGTTCAGAAACAGAGTGAAGCCAGGGCATCAGCCTTGATGTCAATTCTGGGTAAGGGGCTTCCTCTGGTGGCTCAAGTTTGGCTCAGTCTGAAGCTGCAAGCACAAGGCCGAGGGACACCAGAAATCTACAGCACGGTGGCCCCCCCAGACTGTGCAAAGGCCCACAGGTGAAAAACCCAGGTAACTTGGACCCCCATGCAGTTCTAGCTAAGAGGGGGAAGAGGTAAGAGAAAGCCTGGGTCTTGGACCCTATCCGGGGCACTCTTCACCATTTGTAGACAGAATGCAGTGATGGAGGGGAGGGATCTGTTGTGCTCTCACTCCTCCTCTCTTTGTGCTTGGCAGTGATGCTGATGTTGGGTTCCAAGCCCTCATCCACCAGACTGGCTCTATTGGAGGAACATTCTACCCGCTGAGGTTTTTAAGCTCCACCCCCATTTCAATGCCAAAGAAATCTCAGGCACTGAGAACTACAACTCCCAGCATGCCATGAAACCAACTTCCTGAACAGGGGCTAGAGACAAGGAGCTGAGTTAGGCAGCCATCCTTGGCTTATACCTGAATACACCGAACACATGTGTGCTCGACTCTCTTGACCTTTTGGGTCTAACTTGTACCCTGGTACTGCTGGAGGAGACATGCAGAGGAGAGACATGTAGAGACACTTGGAAGAGATACTTGGAAAAGAGACTCATGGGTGAGAGACACATAGGAAGGCTGCTCCTGGTCCTTGGCAGAGACGATGGCTGCCATTATCTTGACTTCGTGTTGCATTTTTGAAATTTGAGTCATTTTGTCACATTTCTCTAGGACCTGCCTAACACCTTTCTCGTGGGTCCCTGCCAGAAGGTAATTTAGCCTTGTGGCAAGCTTTCAGGTCTCAACAGCCCCGCTTTGGGCCAAGCCTTTTTGGCTGAACATTTGCCAATTAAGGGATTGGTAATTTGTGGAGTTTTATCGGGAAACTATTATTTGAAATCCTTTCTTCTCTCTCTCTTTATGTACCCCAATCTATTAAAAAACCTTTCACACTAAGAGTATGCTTCCTTTACTTTTGTATATGTCTGTATATGTTTATATACATACACATGATGGGAACCCCTCCATCACTTGTTAACAGTTCAGATTTTGGCTTTGAAAGTTAGGTCTCCGTACAATGTCAAAGAGGCTTTTTCCAGTTCATGTCACCCTGACATGGCGTGCTGAGGTCAATCGAGTCCCTGTGGCTTTAAAGAGAAAGTTAACTATTACCCAAATGGTAATGGTAAAGAATGAAGACTACGAGATTCAGGGTCACCTCCAGAAATAAGGTAAGGTAAGAAATTAGGTAAGTTTCTAGCAGAGAAACTTACCTAAGGCAGGGCAAACATCTTGAGAATCTGTTATCAGTCACCCTCTCCTTGTCTTGCAAGTCCCCTCTCCCTCCTTGATGCCTCAGGAACCTATCCCATCAATAATAAAATCCCACAGTCTGTCCCATTTACTCTTGAATTCACAACCATGTAAATCCTCCATACTTAATGTAATTAAATTTGTTCTTTTCCTCCTACTCATCTGTATGATGTTGATTTGCTTGCATGGCCAGTCTGAGAAGAACCCAGAGAATTGGGGTGAATGTTCCCCAGTGCCCTAACAGCTTGCTTCCCCTAGCCATTATGTCACCCCTCTGGCCTCTTGGACAGGAGTGGCATGGGCTTGTCATTTGTTTGGGGGACAGTGGCCGGCTTACAGAAGTCACACCAGCCTGGTGGGGGTGGGGGAAGGTGTTGTGCGACCTGGAGAGGGTGGCGGATCCCAAGGGACTGGGCTGAAGTTGCTATTCTTCTTGGTTTAGTCTTGGCCTCTGTGGCTAAAAATGGGGCCTATGGGCTAGTTGCAGGTCAGGAAGGCTGAGCTGAAACAGGGCAAGCAGAAAACAGGAGAAAAGTCATGTGTGCACACACATACCCTAAGAACTTGTCAGAAATGCAAAACTCCATGCTCCACCTCAGACTTGCAGAATCTGGGTGTTGAACCCTCCCAGGGAATTCTGAACCTTACTCGGGACTGAGAACTGCTGAGCTGGACAGGTGAACCTTTTAGGTCCTGGTCTCTGCCCTCCAGGCTGTCCTTCTGCCACCTAGCAGGAGATCTTTGTTTCCATCAGGAAGAACAGGAATTGGCCCTATGAGCGGGCAACCTCTGCCTGTGCTTGTCACATTCTTTACCTGGATCCCACATTCACTCCTGGAAAGGAACAGCCTTAAATGGCTGCATATTTGCATAATGGCTCTCCTGTCCCTTTCACTTGCAGTAATTAATTGTTTTGGAATACTATTCCCCAATCTGGTTGCCTAGAGCAGAGGTTCTCAGAATCACCAGCAGTTTGTGAAAATGCAGTTATCTCCCCCACCCCTTCCCAGTTCCCGAATCCCACCATGTAGCTGGGAGCCACATTTGTACTTGACAGAAATTGAAAGACGACATGGTCTTAGCCAATGAAGGGGTGTGGGGTACTGGCCTGGGTGTAGGAGGGAGCCATCCTACGGCAGCCTGCAGACACTGGGCTTGGTGGGGCTGCTCACTGAGTGGTGGGAGACAGGAAGTTGATATGGGGTGAGGGAGAGAAACTGGGTTACTAATTTTTGAAGGGCCTTTGGGTGGTCTCCCTAAAGAGTAGGTTTGGTGGTTTCTCACCTAATTCTCCCAGAACCCCAGGGTGCAGGGGTGGCTGGTCCATAATCACATCACTGGTCAGGATTAAGTTTAGCCCTCACCTATTCCTTGACCTGGGCGGTCAACACCAACTGCACTTCCTCCTTGGGGGAAAATGTGAAGGATGTAGCTCAGTGCTGGTATAGAGAGCAAACGAACAAAAAATGACCCCATCAACAAATGATCCCACTTAACCCCACTTAACAGATAAGGAAATTGAAACTCTGGGGGATGAACTGTCAGGGCCTATAAGCTCTGGGAATTCCCTTGCTCCCAGTTTGTAGTATAACTTCTAAGGAGGCTAGAGAATCTAGAAAGACCTCAGACCCAGGGATTGGGATAAGGGAGGCAGGGTAACTCCTCGATGAACTTCCAGGACTTCTCCAGCCTGCAGCATAGAGGAGGAATTGGCTGGATTTTGGGAAAAAGCTGGGCTGGTGGCTTGGAGCCAGACAGCATGCGGCCTGTGCCGCCCTCTGCTGGTCACTGATGGTATAGCTGCAGCTGGCCAGGACCAGTTCTCTGGGTTGAGTGGACCTCAGGCCAGGACACCTGGCAGAGCTCTCTGAGATTTGACTCTGGCACATCAGCAGCATCTGAAGGGCCTATGGTGACAGCTGGCTAGGAGCTGAGTGCTCTTGGAGGATGTTTGACAGTCATTTCACCCTCCTTGCCAACCTAAGTTCCTGGTGCTCCTCCTGTCCACAGGGGCCTGCAAAGACACAGCTGCTGCTGAGTGCCCGTGGTGCACATCCTGATCCTCCTATAACTATCCATCCTATTCTCCTGGGGAGGGACTTGAGAGCAGCATGTGCAGCATGCTACATAATCTGGGGGTGGGAAGTGAAAGCCCGAGGGGTCCTCTCATTCCAGCCCAGGAGGCGGTCTAATAGCACCCGACCTAACTGAACACTGACTCTATCCCAGATCCTGCTGGAGAGCTCTGGTGCAGAAGAGAGGCCAAACTCTGTCCTCTGATTTCTGGACAGTGATCAAGCCAAAGGGGACAAAGCCTGCCCAGTACTTGGTCTGAACTCACCCCTCATGTCATGAGCAAAGGGGCTGCTGGGAAGGGAAGGGACTGAGTAGCCATTTTGGGGACCTTTGAGGCTATTTATCTTCTGTCTGCTCTTCTCCCATTTCATACTTCCCATTCATATATCAGCTCAGATGTCAATTCTTCGGAGAACCAGTCCTTGTCCACCTTGACCAGATCCATTTGCTGTTCCATGCAAGGCTCTGCCCTGTGCAGCCCATGGGGGTACATGTTGTACCACTTCTTGTTCTGTTGTGGGTGGAACTTTTATAGGAGCTATAGCTATTCAAAGATCAAACTGCAGAACCAGCCAGAGCCAGTTTGGAGCTGCACAATTAGCTGGGAGGAGGGAGCATGTAAAAATGCAAGCATGTCTAGTCCCTGAAGGAGAAGAAGGAAACAGCCTAACCACATCTCTCCCTCCTTTCTTTTAAAAGTAGCTCTTTCGGGGCCTCCCTGGTGACACAAATGGTTAAGTCTCAACACTATGAAGCTATCACCAGCCACTGCAGCACAAGTTTGATCCCCGGCCAGGGAGCTTCCCACATGGTGTAGCAGACCTCTCCTATCTTGCCCACTGCTCCCCTCAGCAGTGTATTTCAGTAGATTCGCCTTTTCTGCTCCCCACTCTGTCTCTGGTGAATCCTCTTACCACCCACCACCCCATACCTCTGGCCTAAACCCTAGCTTTTCCATGCATAAACAAATAAGTCTTTAAAAAAATGTTTCTCTCCTCTCCCAAGTGAAAAGATGCTTTGAAACATTTTCCCCATTGTTTGTTAAACAACAAAGTTCTTGTTCAGTTTTAACAAACCTGGTGATGATATTAACTGCCTAGTAATCACTAAAGTGCAAACATGTTTGGGGTCAGAGACATATTTTCTTAGTTTTATATCATTGTAAATCCCTATTCCTTCCCTTCAGGGAAAACTCATCTCATTTACATTTATTTGTGTGACCACTTCAATAGTGTTTGTCTCCTAAGTAAACAGTTTTCTCACCTGTAAAATGGGGAGATTAATTTCCACCTCACAGCGTTGGTGTGAGGATCTAATAACTAAATGTAGGTAATAAGCTTGGCGGTCTTCTAAGTGGTCTTTGTGATTTGAGGCTGTATCCCCAGATGCTCCTTGGAGTAACACTTTATCAACTTCTAATTCCTAAAATATCACCTGCCAGCCCCAAAGTCTGGGCCTAGTTTTAATTTCTCGATTTAGGCTACAAGGACATCCTCATGTCATCTGAACTTTCTTGGTGACACGGCCTTACACTATGGCCCCCACAGTCATGAAATTCTTTAAACGGATCCCCCAAGTGCCAGCTCTGAGCTATGATTCTTATTTTGTGTGCCGAGCTGGTTTTTATTTATTATTTTTTTTACATTTGAAAGGACAGATTTATTACAAAAAGAAGGAAAAAAAATAAAAGAGAGGCACCTGCATAATCACAGGTGGACACAAAAGCTGCCTGCAGTATCTTGTTAATAATCAGATTATTTACTCAACAGCTCTATAAGGCCCAGTTAGGTACCAGATACCATTCCACATACTTTGCACATGCTATCTCACTTGAATAACTTTGCTGTTTAAATAATTCCTGTCCTAATTCTAGTTAAAACATAAAATAAATGTCTATATGTTGATACAAATGAAGGCGGTGGAAGGTTGAACGGGTGATCCTTTGGCTGCTGGAAGCTCATGCTCTGTTCTTTACCTCTGCCTGAATACTCCTACACAGTTCAGAGCTGCTTTATTGTCCTACTCTTAAAGGAAAAAAAATCAGCACAGTATATATTTTATATGAAAACCTCAGCTTCTAAAAAATGGCTCACTTCAGGGCCTCCCTGGTGGTGCAATGGGTTGTCTCAGCCTATGAGGCTCTCTGTAGCCACTGCAGCACAAGTTCGATCCCCGGCCACAGAGCTTCCCACATGGCACAGCAGACCTCTCCTGCCTTGCCCGCTGCTCCCCTCAGCAGTGTATTTCAGTGGACCCACCTGTTCTGCTCCCTGCTCTGTCACTGGTGAATGCTCTCACCACCCCACACCTCAGGCCTACACCACAGTTCTTGTATGCATAAATAAATCAATCTTTTAAAAAATGGCTCACTTTAAAAAAAAAAAAAGGAAAAAGACAAAACACCTGAGGCCAGACAAAGAAGGTAGAATCCTTCCTGAGTGGCCTTGAGCCTTTGAGAAGCAAGGATGGGCTATCCTGGAGCACAGGTGGGAGCAGAGGAAGGAGCAGGTAGAAGGGTGAGAGAAGCTCAAAGGGTGAGAGAAGCTCAAAGACTGAGCTCCTTAAATCCGTAAAGGTGCTGAGATGTGAGCTGGCAGAGCCTGGGTGGGTTTGATGACTAATTTTTTAAACAGTTTGTTTATTTATGTACACAAGAACTGGGGTATAGGCTAGAGGTACAGGGGGTGAAAGGATTCACTAGAGACAGAGTGAGGAGCAAAACAGGTGGATCTACCGAAATACGCCGCTGAGGTGAGCAGTGGGCCTGGGAAGCTCCCTGGTCAGGGATCACACTTGTGCTGCAGTGGCTGCTGACAGCGTCTTAGTGCTGAGACTTAGCCCCTTATGCCACCGGAGAGGTCCCGTGATGGCTAATTTTATGTGCTAACTTGACTGGGCTAAGGGATGCCCAGGTAGCTAGTTATTATTTCCTGATATCTCTGTGAGCGTTTGAATTGGTGGACTGAGTAAGGAAAATTACCCTCACTGATGCAAGTGGACACCAGTCAATCCACTGAGGGCCTGAACGGAACAAAAAGGCAGAGCGAGGATGAATGTGTGTGAGCCGGCATGCCCAGCTATTTCTGCTCTGAGACATCAGTGCTTCTGGCTCACGGGCCTTCAGACTACAGTGGGGATGCACCAGGTCTAGGGAGCTTCGACAGAGACTGTTCCCCATTGACCTTGGACTTCCAGGGCTCTGGAAACTTAGACAGTAGGAATCACAGGTGCAAGTGGGAGGTGTACAGACTGGAGTCTCTTTCCTGGTTTCTCAGGACCTCCTTGTGTTGCAGATTCTGTCATGTCAGATTCTGGCTCATGTCAGAAAAGAAAAAGCACATAATGAGAAAGTAGGTTCCCAGGGCCTGACACATGGTATAGAGACCATACACCAAACAAAAGAATGAATGGAATTTTCTTCCACCACTGAAGGTGGGGAGTCAGACACAATCACACTCCCCGCTCAGTCCACAAACACTTGTCGAGTAAACAAAGAAGCACCGTGACAGGCAGTGGCTCGACTGGGGAAGATGCGCAGGAAGGTGTGCAGGTTTCTGTCGAGTTTGTAAACTTTAATGCTCGCTTCGATTCACAGCCCAATTGCCTGTAAAATGAGACCATGTTCAGCAGGTCCCTTAATTGGAATCCATTTCTCTGATGCAGAGGGAAGAGGCTGAACTTGCTTTGTCAGCATCTATTGATGAGGTGACAAGGACTGCCCTGCAGGAGGGGAGGGGCTTGGAGGGACAGGGATTTCCCATGAGTGGGACAGGATCCTGCCTGGATATTCTCAGCTGTGTGAGGAAGACAGACACTGAGCAAATTCTGGGATCCAGGAGGCAGCCTGGCCCCTTCCCTTCGGGACAAGAAAAGAGGTCAGTGAAAGGCAGGACTGACGGCCAGCAATAAAACAGCAGCAGCAGCAACAATACAGTCATACCTCAGAGATATTGCAGGTTCAGCTCCAAAACACCACAATAAAGCACATATTGCAATAAAGCAAGTCATGTAAAATTTTTGGTTTCTGATGCATATAAAAGTTATGTGTACACTAGAGTCTATTAACTGCACAGTAACACTGCATCTTAAAAAATGCACATATCTTAATTTAAAAATATTTTATTGCTAAAAGGTGCTATCATCTGAACCTTCATTCTTTTGCTGGCATTAAAAAAATGCAGTATCTGCAAGTCACAATAAAATGAGGTATGCCTGTAATAGCTACAACTAACATTTCTGGGTCACTTCTTATGAATGAGGAACTGCACATCATCTCATATAATCCTCACAACAACTCCTTTCTAGGTCCATCCTTCACTGTCCCTGACAGGGAACTGGGTATCTCAAGGTGAGCCTTTGTCTACCAAGCATTTACTGAGTACTTGCTTCAAGCACGAGGTTACAAAGGTGTTTGTCTTCAAGGATTTTTAAATCTTCTGGTAGAAATGAGTACTTAGCAAGTCACCAAATAATGCTAAGTGCTGCATTCCCCACGTAGAGTATGATAGGAGCCAAGAAAGTACAATGCAACTCCTTTAAGTGGAATAGTCATTAGGGAGGGGACAAATGAAATGAGCTTTGAAGTAGGTGTAGGAGTTTGCAAGCTGGAGCATGCAGAAGGGAATGTTGGGCAAATAGAACAACTTGAACAAAAGAATAGCATGTGGGAGGAATAATGATCACTTCAGTGTGCTATTATCTAGGGTATAAGCCTAAACGTGTTGGCGGGAGAAAAATAAGGAAGATAGATGAGGCTGGATCTGGACTGTGATCAGACTCCTATGCCCTGTCACAAAGTTAGATGCTGGGGCCTCAATGAAGGGCTTTAGCAAGGAGAATGGCAAGTCTATCCAGAACTGTGTTTTAAAATGTTGCCTCTGGTGGTGGATGTAGAATATAGACTGCTGAAGGAAAATGCATGAGGTAGGACAGGAAAAAGGAAAAACCACCAGGAAATGACCTTGGGCTCAATGGAAAGAACTTCCTAACACTTCAAGGTATCATGCCTGGGAAAGAGGGGTGTTCAGATGTAATAAGCCCACCATCAGAGTGGAGACCTCCTTCACGTTCTGAGGCTCCATAATAAAAGGACACGGGAAGGGCTTTTCTTGGGCTTGTGGTTGGGGTGAAATAGAGAAGATCATGCACATGCTCCCCGTCTTGTCACCTGGGGGTGGATGACACCCACTGGGCTGCCCTATGACAGGCTACTCCCTCAACAGCCAGCCCCTGCTCCCAGCTGGGCAGAGGCAGAGATCCAAGTCTGATCAAAGAGAAATTAAGAAGAGGAGGAAACATTTTCCTCCCCACACAAAGGTAGGAAGGTGAAGGAGACACACATTTCTTCCTGTCTCACTTGGCGGTAGTCGGTAGTATGAGGACAGCAGACAAGTAGTCTTGTGACCGGGGACAGGCAGCGGAGATACATGGAGCATACCCCCCCCCCCCCATCACAAGTCTCGCTGTGATGGAGCTTCTGACTTAACAGTCCTAAAATTGTCCACTCCTTTACCTCTTTCTCCATGATAAATATCAGGGTAGTTTTAAATCAGACATGCTTTTTGCTGCTAAATGTAGTCATACACACACACACACACACACACACACACACACACACACACACACACACACACCCCAAAAGAAAACAAAGGTCCATTTCCAAAAGCATTTGGTGAAACATGGAGAGTTCGACTTGAGTTTTCATGGACAGACTGAAGAAGACATTATATCT